>JAKUBJ010000013.1:0-185117 GCA_030566855.1 Tortispora sangerardonensis | reverse complement strand
TGATAGGGCATGTTGTAGAATGAAAGTTTAATGTTCTGATCTTGAGCTGCGCGAGGAATAGCAGCAGATAATGCAAGAGAGCTAAAAGTTATAGTTGTAAATTTCATTGTTGGTTGTTTATTATTTATTGATGAGGGATGAAACAAGAATTCGATGTATATTTATATTATTTTGATTTCGATATCAAGCCACCGTTCAAACAGTAATTAATTAACCGGTTATAACTTCTCGCTAATTAAATTGGCTAGTGAAATAGCGGTGCGATATAATTAATTAAAACTGTCAATCTGTGAACTGAGCGCAGATCTCTTGCCCGAAAGTCATCGGCTCTCTCTTTGATAATTGCAGATCATAAGTCAGATTGTTAGTTATTCTCTAGGATTTCTCTCTAATTGATTTTCCATGAGATATTGATTGTCATTTTATTGAGCAATCGATAAATTAATTAAAACCCTCTAGCAATAACATAACGAAATGACGATGGCATTTGGTTTTACCGATATCGGTTTAAGGAATATTTAATTAAAGATTTAAGACAGGCTTGAAACCGTTAGATCACCGATATAGGAATGAATCACAAGCTATAGGAAATCGGTGCGATAATGATACAGGCTATGTGCTAATCCAAAAATAGTTGTTTCCATTTGTTTGCATTTTAGATAAACGTTGACTCTTAATATTATTTTTTATACTATCGTTAATCATCAAAGATCATTAAATTTTTCCAGATTTGTGCATAGCTCCGTTATACTTATAATGATATAATCTTAAAGAGTGAAGTCACTCAATAAAGAATAAAATATATAGCATAAACGGCCTAAAAGCATTCTTGTGCTTAGAATAGTCAGAAAGATACGATAAACTAAGAGAAAGCATAGTTTGTCTTTCCCCATCCCTGAATATCTGTACCGAGTAGATGTAGCGATATGGCATATTTAAGGCAATTCAATTGCGCAAAGTCTACATCTTCTTTTACAAGTATAATAATACGTATAATATTTTTCTGTAGTATTAAGATATCATGGCAATAAAAGTACTAGTATTTAATAATGGTGCCATTGATACTACCCTTATATCCACTTAAGTCAGCAAGATAGGTAGCGTTTGACTGTAATTCATAAAACATAGGA
Source organism: Tortispora sangerardonensis (assembly GCA_030566855.1). Lineage (NCBI taxonomy): Eukaryota > Fungi > Ascomycota > Trigonopsidomycetes > Trigonopsidales > Trigonopsidaceae > Tortispora > Tortispora sangerardonensis. The sequence goes on along the minus strand of JAKUBJ010000013.1, from coordinate 183,987 downwards.
GGTGCAACAGAATAATCAGGGTTGTAAATCACACCGTTAGCCGTGTCGTAAAGCGATGATGCAGCGTCTGCAGTGTAATCTGATGAAGTAATAGAAAGAGTGCTGTTCGCACTAGTTAAGATGTTTGAATTTTCGGTGCATGCGCCACTGCAGTAAGCTTCTGATTGATCACCAGAAACTAATGCTTGAGCGTAATTATCATCTCCAGAAAGAGGTTTGAGGAAAGTGACATATTTTCCAGTTGGTCCGCAAACTGTGTAAGTACCAAAATCTCCTCCCGTGCAAGCAGTCAATTTGCTATCTAGGCATGCAGTTTCCCAAACTTGGAAAAGAGCATATCTGCGACGGCCGACCCATACACTGTTCTTACCAGATGGGAATACGACAGTGACAGTTGAGGTGTCAATTGTAGAATTAGTTGAAGTTTCTGTGGTAGAAGTGCTTTCCTCAACAGTGACGGTCAACTCAATAAGGCCAAACAGGGATACACCAAATTCCGTTCCGGTTTTAGTTGTCCATGTTTTACTTACAGTGGTAGTTGATTCTAAAGTTCTTGTAATCTTTTGACTAACACCACCTTCGCCTGAATACTTGTTGCATTGACAATTCGTAGTCTTTTGCCATTCAGGCCATCCTAAGCCAAGAGCAGTTGTGTAAGTAGAGTTTTCGCTTTGCCACGTACTTTCAGCGTTAATAAGTTCTTTTCCAGAAGGGCAACCAATTCCAATACTTCCGGGTATACGCATTTTTGAAATAAGATCTAATCGATATTTTTCCGCTGTGTCGTAAATCTTTTGGACATAGTCAGGATCTATAGTAGATCTGGAAGGTAAGTCATATAAAGATAGTTTAATATTTTGTGTTTTCGTATCACGAGGAATAGCAGCTCCCAATGCAAGAGAGGTAAGCGTAAGTGTAGTTAATTTCATTATTGAATGCTTGATGAAATGCAAATGTTTGGTGAACTTTGAACCTGGAATTCGATGTGTATTTATATTATCGCGTTCTTGTGGTCAAGCCACCGTTGAAACGCTATTTCTTAATTACAACTTGCTAATGAAGAGGCTACATAGATAGCGAGACGTCAAAATTAATTAACGGAGCTGTCAAAGTATGGCTTTTAATACCGATTTCGGCAGCTTATATTATATCCCCACACCGTTATCGGAATGTGATTCTAGAATATCTTTCAAACTTTTAGGGTTTAGGGTGTATGATTTGTTATTCTTCCTTATACGTGATCTCAGCTGTGAGAGCCCTCTTCTTCTAAATATCTTTTTCCGTATTATATCATTTAAACTAGCTCATTCACTGTGAATGATCCCTGTTGTATTCATCTTAATCAATGACTACTCAGTGGACAGGAACCACAGCCACACTGTCAACGAGCGTTAACAGCACGTTCTCATGGCTTTACCTTGTTGAGCTCGTGGTTCATGCAATGATGGGAATCTTTTTTTTGTTTTATTGGAATAGAGTGCTTGGTGCATTTGTATCAACGGTATTGAGACTATATATTTGGAAGTACTATGGAGGGTATATATCTGTTCAATCAATACATATATCTCTCCTAGCGGGGCGCGTCTTCTTTAGGAACGTGCAATATATATCTGCAGATGATGCTATAAGCATTGCACAATGTCACGTAACATGGAGATATTGGGTCAGAAATTCAAGAAAATCGAGGCGATCACTATTTGGCGCTATTCATTCAGAAAGGGAGGCAAATAGTAATCGCAGCTCTAGATTTGTGCTAGCTTTGGATGGTGTGGAACTATTCGTTTTTAATCGATCTTCGAATTTTGCATCAATTGCTGAGATCATCAAAAAACATAGCAAAGACTCTCAAGACCTTTCTGAAATTTCTCCTTGCAAGTTATCTACTAAAGCATCTTTAAATAATACAAATACCCAGCCTTCATCTGAACAAATACAGCTTTCGTTTTTTGCCAAGTTATGCCCTATTGAGCTTCTGATCCGTAAGTTCTCAGTTGGCGTTGGGAATCTTTCTACTCCTACGCTGCTTATATATTATGCTGCTACTTCAACTGGTTTGATTGATTTAGATTATGCTAATAATCCACTTGACAAATACAGACTTCTCAATGAATTTACTTTTTCCAATGTCCAGATTTCATTAAAGCGAAACGTTGATCATATTCAAACTAGAATACACGCCCTTCAAGGTCAAATGCAACTCTTAAGGGCTTCTGGTACCTTTTGGGATCGTCTTTGGCGCATTATTAGTGGCAGGCGTGCTGGAAAAGCATTTGTGGAGTCCGAATCTCATTGGAAAGGTCTGTCGAGATATCTCTACGATGAAGAGCAATATGATAATGACTTTGTTTCACTTCAGAACAGTGAATATGCTCAAGCATCTAATTTATTTGATGCTAATTTAGTACGTCTTACCTTTATATACGACTGTCCAGGGATTGTTCCTCCTATTGCTCAACCTACCGATATCGGCCCCGATGTTGGAAACAGCGGATCCGCTCCAGAATACTCAGTTTCTATTGTTTGTTCAAATTCTTCAACTCAGTATGGCCCTTGGGCTGAACGTCAACGAGTTATTTTTCAAAACTTTTTTTTCCCATCATCCTACAGAGATGCCATTGCCACCCCTCTTTTAGCTGCGGGTGATACCAGGATTGCAACACGTTTTGATCTGCAGGTTTCATTTGAAGGAAATACTATTATACGTATACCGACTAAAGAGCCGAGCAAAGATGAGAAGTTTGCCAGAGAACTGAAAGATTCGGCGTCACGCCTCAAAAGACCTTACGGATGGTTAGAGCTGAAATTAGAACCTGGAGCCAAGCTTCATTATTTACAGGATTATGTGGCAACTTCTGAAGGCTATTTTTGTAATTTTAATGCTTTGTTTTCTGAAGTAGAAGTTCGATCAAGTGTAAATCATGGTTTATTGCTTAAAACTGATGAATTACTTATTAGTGCTGATTTATCATCACCTCTTAAAAGGACCACACTTAATGTTTGGACCTTTAATCTTTCTCTGCTTTCTACAGATATATTTTTACTGCGCGAGCATGTTACTTTGTTTAGTGATCTTACAACAGATCTTAATTCTGACAAAATTGCACATTACAGTACATTTGTTCCCTTTAAGTACTCTTTCAAGATAATTCTAAAGAGAACTAACTTGTATCTTTCAGCTAATGTGTATAATGTTATTGATGTTCCTTCTTCTTTAGACCATAATTTGTTTCTTCTTATTAAATCCGAAGAACTTTTGATAAATGGAGTTCTTCCAGTGGAACGCATTCGAGCTACTTCAAACACTGTTACTTTTAATCTTACTACTTCTTGCTTGGAAGGATATGCGCATTCTCCTCTCTGGTCATCATATACATCTTTTTTAAAAAATCCGTTTCTTGCTCGTCTTTCTAATTTGGTTTTAAATTGTTCGTATACTTACTCTACATTTGGATTACCTACGGACACAGATGTTATTCAGATTGATGTTGAAGCGAAGCCAGTGCTTTTAGTTTTAAGTGGACTACTGATCAGGCTTATATTTGAACTAAAAGAGAACTATTTTGGCGATTATATCCATTTTCAGACATTAAATGAGTTTATGGAGCATCCTGGTCCGAAACCTGCCGCCTCTCCTGCTGCATCAAATTTGCCTGGAACTGATGTTATTTTTACTGTTCTATTTTCTGATACAGGTTTGATTCTACCATCTCTATACTATTCTTCTGAGGATTTTATCTTTGCGCTGACTCGCTCGTTTGACTTAGAGCTTAGGTTTTGTGACTCATATATGGATTTAATAGTCGGTTCATCGGTTTTGGATTGTAAATACTTTGAGAATGTTCCTGATCTTGACATTTTTTGGCTAAAGCAGCATTCTCAACCTCTACAACAAGCTGATATGATTCTTGAAGGCTTAGATATTCATGGACATAGAATTTTTGGTTTGCCACCTACAGCTCCTGCTTATATTTGTGATTGGTCCATATCAGTAGATGCAATATCTGGCTCTCCTTCTTTGCTGTTTTTTTCTCGCTTTCCTGATATGGTTTCATCATTTTTATATATGCTTGATGACACTGAAAACATTCCCCATAAAGAGCCTATTACTCTTCATGATCTAAACATTTTGAATATCAACATAGAATCAATTGACCTGATTTACAATCTCACAGATTATGAACTAAATATCAAATCTTCTGCAGTTCATATCATGCGTTTTGATTTATCTAATGACCAGTATGACTGTCGAATAGAGCTATCGGCTGAATCTATTGATATATTTGGAAAGCATTGTGATTCTGAACTCTATACTTGCAAATCTCATTTTTCAGTTTTTCTAACCAACTTTGAACGTACAGCTTTTTCTAATGATACTAAGCATCTTCAACAGGAGTTTTTAGGTATTCACGATGAGCCATTTCAAAGGTGTCGATTTCTCCTTGAAAATAAGTATAAAGATTATAGCTCAGGAGAATCGCTGACGCTGATATCTCATGACTATCATTCTATTCCTAATCTGATACCTCCCTTCACTAAATCAGAAATCTGCTATTCAGACTCTCTTTTAAGTTTAGATTCAGGTTCTAATGCAGATTCATTTCGAAATACGAATACGGAGAGATCTGATTTGTATACGAGCTACTTTGGAAGTATATTAGATGATCATGAAAAAGTATTTCCTTCGCGAGGTGTCTCTGAAGGTACGCGTTTTGATGATGTTGTTATATCTTTGGGACCTGACACTCGTATTGAAATTGATGCAAATTTGATTGAGACTATTGCGTCACTTGAAATGATACCTATAAAACCTGAATCGCTTATTGATGATTTGTATGCATTGATTATTGATGAGTACGAAAAATGTGCCAATTTTACTACTCCCTTGTCTGCAAGCTGTAGAATTGTTGCTGAAGCTATTACCCTCAAAATATTTTCTCCTGTCTCATCTATCTTTTTAGATATAAATGGTATTGATTTTATTCTTGGTAAGAGACGCTTGGTTGAAACACCTCCTGATCCTGCTAATAGCAAAGGCCCTGTTCTTAAAAAAGAAATTTCTGACTCATATCATTTCAATCACATCGAGCTTAGTATCTCATTGCACGATGATTCTAGATCTTTGTTTCAGATTATTATTGAAGGCGGTGAGCTGGTGTTGTTTGAAAAGGCTTTGAATGTTCTTAATAGGGTGAGCATATCATCTATCAGAGTGGGAAATATTGGCTATAGACTTCCTGACTTGATTAATGCTGGTGTAGAATGGTATACTCGATTGGTCTTAGCTGTAAATGCTATAATGATTAACTCTTTAAAAAAGAAACGGATTATCCAAGAACTTGTTGTTGCACTGCTAGAAACTCGATTTCATTCTACTTTTCCAAAATCACCTGCTTTCCTAGGCAAGCCTGCTACCTTTCTTCGAGTTTCTAAAAAGCATCTACGAATTTGGGAAAGCTGGAGAGTTACTACATATCTAAGACATGTACTATCTTGTTATTCGCCTCCTGATATATCTGAACTTTGTGAACGCCTAACTGAGTGTGTTTCTGATTCTTCATTTGTTCAGAAGAAAGGATACTTTAACTCTAAAGTAGATAAGGACGAGTTTCTAATGTCTGCATGGCATGATAGGGGTGCTTCCTCTGTAGACTGCGACTTTTTCAAAGCAGTGTTTGCAAACTATGAATTTGACTCACCTGCTGATTCTGTTTCTATGACTCAGTTGGCTTTTGATATGATTGAATTTAAATTATTGTTACCAATTGGGGAAAGCATAATATCATGTGAATCAGTTGCAGCAAGTGTCTCAAATAGATATACGCATGAGTATGAAGAGATGGAAAGAACTCTCAATTTTCTTATATCTAATATTGCTATTCGAATAGGCTTGGAAAAGGTTTCAGAGATTGATACAGATATGATCGTTAGTGTGTATGATCTTATAACTTCTCATGATTATCCAGAATTGATACAGACGCCAAAAGATTCTCCGCGGTATAAGAACGCTATATTTCAGTCTGTTTTTAATATTAGCACTTTTGGAATACTGGTGAACTTTCCCAATTTGAGACTTCAAACAACTCTGAATAACTACTCAACTACTTGTCTGTTGGAAAACAGAACTGAAACGAAGCTCTCTGTGGTAAGTTCGCTGAATTTCTTTGAGTTAGATGTTACTGCGTCAGAAGTATTTGAGTATTCACGGCTAGTTGAACTTGACATCAAAGGCTTTACTGCATGCTACAATAACGAATTTGGTCAGAATCCTGGTCATTCTTTAGTTTCAAGCATAGAATACTCGTCGTTCCAAGTCTTTCAGCCTTTTAATTTTATGCTTAAGATTATTTCCTTCGTGATGAAGGAAGAAGTCAAGACATTACACTCTAAGTTTATGTCTTTGTCTTCAATTTTTAACAGTCAAGAGCTGACGCCGGTATCTTCTGCGGGATTTGATGAAATTTTGTTTACTCTTTTTTATATTCGCCGATTTCAAATCTCCATTGAGCTTATTGCAGATCTAAAGTATGAGGTTTCGGGAGCAGGTGTTACACTTTCTGTAACGCGTGAATTTGATCCAGCGTATACTGTTGCGGTTGATTTGAAGAAGACTTTGCATTCGCTTCTACGTGACACTGGAGATAGACCCCTTACTTTAACCTCCGTTGGATTTCCTGAGTTTGTATTGAGCTCGAGATTTGCATCAACTGAAAACTCAAGTATACTGATTAGTGAAGTAGGTTTGGATTCCATCTCTATTGATTTTATGCTTCTGCCGCTGCTGTTTGATTTATACAATAATAAGGAAGTTTGGTTAAAGCTGGAAGAATGCGAAGCCTTGATTGATGAATTGAAATTAAGTTCACTTGAAATCTTTGAAGATCAAACGTCCATTAGTAATTCGAGCTTGTTTTTACTGGATCTTAAAGCAGATATTAGTGGTATTCTAATTCGTTTCCCGACTTCTACTTCTATTTTAGGAATTGAGTTTTCTGGTATGGAGTTCATATGGTCTAATATTGACAGAATGGGTGAGATTATCTCTTATAAACGGCCTAATTGTTTTATTAATCTTGGTAATATATGTGCCTTCATTCGAAACATGAAAGATTCTTCTGTTCAACATGAGGTTTTGAATATGAGCTTAAAGTGCGAGGGTGCCATTCTTGATCCTGCTGGCGATAATTCTGTGCATTTTTCGGCATCGATTGAATGTGATCATTTACATATATGCGCTTCTTCGAGTACTGCGATTGCGATTGCTGGTATATTTACAAAGATTGGGGAATCTGTTCATGATATCAGCTCTACTAATTCTGATAAAAAGCAAAGCTTGCAGAGCAATCTTGCTAAAGATTCAATTGCCTATGATGTGATTTTTGAAGTACTCGGTTGCAAGCTCATGACGCTCGATGTTAAAATTAGATCATTCTGTATGGGATGGCTTTCCGAAAAGTTCCCTACACAGAGTGCTTTTAAAGCCTTTCGTATTGGTTTTGAAGAAACAGAATTGTTGTTAAAAAGAAAGCAAATTATGAGATTTAATATGTTGAATGCATATTTGCGAGTTGGTGATGGCGATTGGTCTAATTTTTATAAAAGTTCAACACATGCTCATTCTTATGCTATAATGCCCAGGATGAGTATTACGGTTTCTTTATTTAGAGATTCTGCTTCTGACAAATTAAAAGTTGCCGTTACAGTGATTGGTAACTGCATTGATTTTGTCATATGTCCATTGCTTATATTATCATATGCCTCGATTATGGAGTCTATTGTAAACACTCTGAATGGCTTTAATGTTAACAAAACGGCAAGCGCTGGGGATATACATGCTAGCATAATATCTGGCAATATGGCACTTGAACATAGAGTTTTACATATTCTTTTGAAGATAAAGTTTGAAGGATCGAATATTGAGATTCATGATGGCACTATATATGCATTGCAGTATGCCTCACAATTGTCAACAGGTAGTGATCTTAATTTCCAGAGTGTCGGATCTGTTAGAGTGCCTGGTCTTTCTATTACTTTAGGATTTTTACGAGGACTGCATAATAAAACTCTGTTATCTTGCGAAGCACATATTGATTCAGCGAAGAACGTCGTATATCAAAAAGTTGTTCCTGCATTAGAAAAGATTGTTCTGCTAAGCAGGCAGAGTATGGGTAGTAATCTTTCTACGTCTCGTAAAGACACAGATGGTAATATCTTATATACTGGTATCAGAAGTAAGCCAGAGTACTTATCAGGATGGAACGTGAATTTTGGAATTACTATTGGAAGACAAGATGTTACTTTAAGTTGTGAACCTAGAGCTCAAGTTGCTGCTTCTTTATCGTTTGATTTAATTTTGGCGTTAAATACGTGCGAAGTTGAAGGGTCTGATTCATTTCTTGCATTTACATGTAAAGTTCGTGAAGTGATTGTGTCTTTGCAGCATATTTATTCACGTGAAAGCAGTTGTAAAATTATGATTGAAGATATATGCGTTTCTTCTGACAACAGTTTGCAACTGCGTGATAACGAAGTTTCAATAGCAGTTGGAGCTCTTATTTCTGGAGTTTCGATTGATTTGAATATCAAACAACTTAACGATGTTCAGTTATTTAGAGATATTTGGTATTTCAATCTAGATAGAGCAGCTAAAGGTGGTGGTGGATCTGCTACTGTTAGAAAGCTACCTTCAACGCCTACTAACTTAAATCACCGCAAGTTTAGCCGTCGGCCATCAATTGCTGCATCCAAGGATCGATACAATGGAACTGGGTTTGCCAAAAGTATTTGGACTGCTTATTTTGGAATATCTGATATCTCTATTACAGCTGATTTTGGTCAATCTATTGGAGTTTGCCGTGTTCGGTCAGATAAATTTTTTGTCCATACCATGAACCGACCTGACTGGGAGCAGACTATGTTTGCAGAGTTTGACAGTATTGAATGTGAGGCTAAAGGAAGATATGAAGGAGTTATTGTTATTCAAAAACCAAAAATTACTACGGGTATTGCATGGAAAGTTGACGACGAAGTTCTTGAAACTCCACTGGTTAGAGTCAGTGTTATGCTTGAGAGTCTTCAGATTCGGATGTCGTATGATTATTATGACGTTCTAATTGGTGTCATTGAAGATTTATCATTTGGATTTTTCAACAGATATGCAGAGGACAAAGAAGATTTAGCAGCTAATCCAGAAAATTTAGAAGTCCTATGTCGAATTGAGAAAGTTTTTGTTTTTATGACTGTGCTTGCACCTTCAGCATTTTTAAGTCTTGCTAATGCGTTTAAAAGACTTTCGGATAATCATAAGTTTTCATTTTCTCGCCCCATTAGAGAAAATGATTATCGTTACACGAGCTCTCATGAATTTTTGGAAGATCAATCTGATCTTTCGCTTGCAAGAAGTTCGAATCATTCTTTGAGTGGTGACTATGGAGTACAACAAAACAATAAAATTAGCGGTTTTGCTAAAGAAGTATTTGAGAAACTGAAGACAGATTTGGATGTTTCAATTGGAAAGCTGCTGCTTCAAGTATACCCTGTTACGCTTACGGACAACACTGTTATGCGGGTTGAAGTAGTTGAACCATTATTTAGATTTTCTTCAAGTGATGCGTATGATGATCTTCAAAGTTATTTGAGGATGAAGCTGGAAGAAGTTGATGTATCATTAGCCACATTGAAGAGAAGTGGTACTAAGAATTTGGTCAATATGAGCATTGAAGAGTATGTGAAAGAGAATGCGGGAGCTAAAGGTGGCATGATTGTAAAGTGTCCCTCAGTTGATGTTTCTATGAGCACAGTTCAAGAGATTAATGAGAAAGCGGTAAAATATGTATTTTACAGCGGGTTTGGAGGAAGAGTAGATATGGGATGGAATTTAGGATCAATTAATTTTATAAGATCAATGTGGGCGAATATGTTACGTACTTTTTCAGCATCCGGAACTTCTGGCAATTCTATGATCACGGTTGACGAAGAAGGGATCAGAATCGAAGGAATATCTGAGACAGAGGAGAGCAAGAACACAGCAGATTCAGACGGTACAATTAAGTTGGGATCTTTTGTATATATTGCACTTGAGCCTCCAATTCTTGCTAGTCCTTCGTTAAGAGATATGGGAGAAGCTACACCACCTGTTGAATGGATTGGCATAAATAGAAAATTCTTTCCAGCATTAACACATCAAGGTGTAATTCAAGTTTTGCAAAGAATGTCTGGACAAGTTGAGAAAGCCTATTACAAGGTATTGAGGAATAATTGAGGGTTAAAAATTATACGAAGGCGTGAATTTAGCATGTTGATTTGTGCTACTACAATTTCTGTGATGATTAGGTATTCATCTTACGCGTTTTATTCCATGTCCCCCTTCAATTACTAAATTTTTATGACATTTTATTTTTTATAAGGATCTTAAGCGAATCTCAAGATCTGTAAAATCAAGATTAAAATAAATCTCAGGATAAAAATAGCTGCTAGAATCGACGATAATTAATTATATTGCATACAAGTTATAATTACCTTGGTGGTACATTAACTATCTTTTACCACACCGAATATATCTCCCATAATTCCTACCTAAAAATTGCCAATTGTTTGATCTTAACTGTAAAATTGAAAATATATATCATATTACTGTAAATTATGATTTCTGGCAGTGAGCAAGGACTTATACTTTCGGTCTGCTCAAGCATTGCTTGTATACTTGGAAGTCTAGTGATTTGCATCAACTTGATCCCTATATCGGGCTTTAGAAATCTTGATTTGCGCAATGATAGGCGATTTCTTGTATGTACATTAAGCTTATCTTCGGGAGTACTTATATATACTGCATTTTACTCATTAATGCCAGAGACATTGACTATGTTGCTTAAGGTGAAGAAGTTTAGTAAACATGGATCGCTGGCTGGATTTGTACAAACAGCCATTTTTCTTAGTGGTGCTAGCTTATGTGCAATACTGAACTCAATTATACATGCATTAACATCGAAAAGTGTCTACCATTGTGCCCATGATGAACCTCAGGACGAACATATTGAAAACCACAACCATCATGAACATCGTCATAGCGATATTGAGCAAGCAGTTTCCACGCCTGATGAAACAACTCCTTTAAGAGGGAGATTACAGTCTATATTCCGTGATCCAGCTGGTCTTGCTTTAAATGGGTGTAATGAAGCTGGGCATTGCTATGGATTCTCGGGTTTAGGAAGTTGTAAATTACATCAATCATCAAGTGAAGAATCTCTACAAAATGAGATCTATGATATTGAAGTACCACAATTTGAGAATTATCGACATAAACCAATTCATTATAGATCGTTTTCTCATCACGTTGAACATCATCAAGGCTCGGATCATTCTGAAGATCATCATCACCATGTCAATACTGTAACTACTACGATGGCATCAATTGCAATACAAACAGCTTTTGCTATTTCTTTACACAAGATTCCTGAAGGATTTATAACTTATGCTACCTCTGTGGTTGACAGGGAATTGGGATTTTCTATCTTTTTAGCTTTGGCCATTCATAATATTTCGGAAGGTTTCTCAATTGCTGTACCTATATTTGTTGCAACTGGCAGTAGAAAGACTGCTATTCTAAGTACTTTTGTGCTTGGAGGACTTTCACAACCGTTAGGTGCCTTTTTAGCATGGCTGATACTTGATCCTTCGAAACATGATTTAGGAAAAGGTTTCCCTTTTGCATTTATATTTGGAATCACAGCGGGTTTCCTTGCATTGATTGGTTTGCAAATGTTTGGAACTGCAATTGGTGTAGGTGGGAAACAGTCAACATGTTTAATATTTGCCGTATTAGGTGTAGTTCTAATTAATCTGTCTTACGGCTTCTCAGCGCATGCATGACTTTTTGCTTCTTCAAGTTTTTTCCACGAAATATTACGTCACCCTCAAATATTCTTTTATGCTCAATCAATAGATTAATAGAGCCTCTTATCTCATAATAATATAGATTTTATAATATTGTCGGTTTTCGCTTTATCTTTCCCTTTCTTAACCATTTTACTCCCAAACTGCCTCTTCCTTCTCATACCACAATCTCTTTATACACCACCTTTTTTCATCCCATAACAAAATGGCCTTCGAAGAAGCCCTGGTAAGGTAAGTGATATATTTTTATCTATTATACGTGTATCTTTTTTTTACATGTTCTAACAATAAAATTGGAATCAAAGCGGATTCAAACGCTCCTCTGCTTGCTTCGTAGGCCTTGCAATTGTGGTTTCAGGTATTAGCATATTTCTTCATTTTAAGCACTATAGAAATCCTATGTTACAGCGATATGTTGTTCGAATTCTTCTTATGGTCCCAATATATGCGATCTCTTGTTTTACTGGCTTGATGGCTCCGAAACTTGTAGAGACTGTAAACATCTTCCGAGAAATGTATGAAGCACTTGTCTTATTCACTTTTTTCTGTTTGCTTACCAACTTTTTAGGGGGTGAAAGACAACTCATGCTTTCTAAAAGAGGTCTTCCTCCTCTTCAAATGTCATTTCCTTTGTCTTTATGTACATCCTCTATAGATATATCAGACCCACATACCTTTTTAGCTGTGAAGCGTGGAATTCTTCAGTATGTTGCTTTGAAACCACTACTGATCTTATCAACCCTTTTAACACAATTCTTAGGAATCTATCAAGAAGGTGTTGTATCTCTATTTTCTCCATATATGTGGATAGGTCTTTGCTATAATTTGAGTGTTACTATATCTTTGTATTGTCTTACGATATACTGGCTATGTCTTTACCAAGATCTTTTACCATTTCGACCTATGCCTAAGTTTCTTTGCATAAAGCTTATAATTTTTGCTTCATATTGGCAACAGTTTTTTCTTACTTTCCTACTGTGGGCTGGCATTATACATGACACTTCTTTAATGTCTGCGAAAGAGCTTTCTTCATTCGTAATGAATGTGCTTATGTGTCATGAACTTTTAGGTTTTGCAATAAGTCATTGGTACGCTTTCAGCTATTCAGACTACAGTTCTCATTGCAAGAATTTTGCAAGAGTGCGTTTACCGTATGCTCTAAAAGATGCTTTAGGTATTAAAGACTTAATCTACGATTTTAAAACGACTCTCGATGGTGCTGATTATACTTATCGTCAAATTGATGATACTAATCCTGTAATGGATCATCCTAGCAGTAGAGCTAGAATCGCCCGAATTCAGCAAGGCCTAAGATACTCGCAAGGTGGTAAATACAAGTACTGGTTACCTGATCAAGATAGCGATACACCGCTTTTGAATTCTACTAATCCACGTTTGTTTGGATCTACTTCGGATGTCATCACTACAATTTCAGAAACTGCAGACTCCTTTCAAACTAATAATTCATTTAATTCCCAAACCGATGATCAAATTGATGACTTGGACGTTGACGATGAACAATTGTACGATAGAGCTCGGACCTTACCTTATGGTGATTACAACTATCCCGTTATTATTGATACTGCTGAGATTGAGTATCGTCCAATACTACAAATTGCATAAGAAAAATCATGAGAATACATTTAGATATCATTAGTAATGGGCTGGCCCGTGCTTTGAAGATATATAAGCTGCATACATTACATAACCAACAGCAAAAGCCAGCATAAGTATTGGTCCCGTCCAATATGAATTTTGTTTAGGCGAATCTTTGGGAATCATGTACTTCTTTAAATTCACTCTTTGAATCTGCTTTTTCAAGTTACCTACAGGATCCCTTGAAGCACCACGTAAGGCCGATGTTGGGTCTATCATTTTTGATACTGGTAACCTATCGGGTGGTATCTTGTTAAATATTGTATCAGCAAATTTTATGAGGTAACTGATATTAGCGACAGATGTGTTAACGCGAGGCAATAGCTGAGTCATTAATAAAAGAACGTTATCAGACTTTTCCTGATCACTACATTCCGTATTATAGTAAGTAGCTACTATCTTTGATCTAGTATAAGTATCATGACAGAGAATCGCCACATATATATACAAAACAAATGCAGAGCATTGGCGCCTCAGAATAGAATCAAAAATTAGTATCAACGCCTTGGGTTCTTGAATGTCGTGAGCAAACCATGTTATTATTGGAGATATTGCAAATGCGCCCATTGGCAAGCCAGATATAGCTTGGTAAACTTTTCTATCCACACATGAAATTAGACATTTCAGCGTTACAATATGAGCCAGACAAGGCTCAAAAGAAGGCATCATAAAATCTCTAAGGTATCCAATAGTTATATGATCAAGCAGCTTCAAAGCATTTGATCTGCATATTATATAAAGAACTTGCGCAATATCATGATATCCTTGATAATAGCATAATTCTGGTCTTGCACGTAGCTCTGTTACAACTAAACTATACAATGAATCACAATCTGAATCTTGAAATCCGGGATATCTAAAAGCTCTGCTTGTGTCTAAACGTACTTGGCTTTCATCCTTATGAGGTACAATCTCTTCACTTCCTTCTGCCAGTTGCTCTGTAACGTTGAGCCAACTTTCATCTAGGCTACCTTTAAGACGTAACAATTTACGAGCTTCTTCTGAAGTCAACATGGATGGCTGATTATTTCTCTGAGCCATTATTCATTGACATAAATATTGCAATAATAACTTTTCTCTTTCTATTTACAAATATCATGTGATTGTCTATTTACCGCCTTAAGCAATTAAAAGACAAATGCATTTCACAAGTTATGCGTGGTAAATAACCTTAGCAAAAGCTATAAGCGCGTGGTTTTTCGTATTAGGGAGCGAACAATATGGCCAAAGATAAAGAAAAAAGAATGAAACCACTTTAAATCAGATGACTGACAATATAAACTTATAAAAATAGAAATTCCATGAATCAAAAAAAAAATTGCAGCACCTACGATTCCACTGTGGTCTCCCACCAGAGTACTAAGCAGGCTCTCAGCAGCTTAACTACAGTTGATCGGACGGGGAACGGTGTTTTCTGCTGGATATGGCCGCAACTGATATAATAACTAAATTGTACTATATAAGGTGCAATGGTAGAACAAAAATATCTTGCTGCACTTCATCTAATTACTGGGAGAATATCTCATTTGTATACTGGCTTAAACTACTTACGATAACTGAACTCATTCTCTCCTATTCCATACATCTTATGGTTTGATCTCTCATAGTAGACTATATTATACATTTAGAAAGTTTTAATTGACCTTTTGGCTTTCTGTTTTTCTCATAGTTGTGCTCCACAGTTTGCCTTTTTTGACTCTGATTTGCCTATTGATTTTTCCTCTGTAGATCACTCAACTATGTCGTCCAACTCTATACACCCAACTTTTATTCTACCTTCTGACGGAGAATCTCATGATGATTCTGTTCCTGAATTACCGTTTGATACTCATGATGATAAACTTCACGTACTTATCGGTGTATCTGGATCAGTGGCTACGATAAAGCTACCCCTCATCGTAGGTCGATTATATGAGCTTTATGGACCAGATCGAATTGACGTACAGGTGGTTGTAACTAAAAATTCTGAGCATTTTGTTAATCCAGTTAAGTTACTTCATTCTTTCAATGGTCATTTTGCCACTCCAGGTGGCTCTGCTGCTGGTTCTGCTTCAACTAAGCCAGCTCTTAATTCTGCTCCTTCTGACGACAGTCTTGCTTTAAGTAAGCCACCTCATTCTCTTAATATTTGGAGAGATGCTGATGAATGGAAATATTTTAAGAATCGTCACTCTCCGGTGTTACATATAGAGCTGAGAAAATGGGCACATGTACTACTTGTAGCTCCTCTATCGGCGAATACTTTAGCCAAAGTTGCAAATGGACTTTGCGATAACTTACTTACCTCCATAATTCGTGCATGGAATCCACATAATCGCATATTTGTTGCTCCTGCTATGAATACTTATATGTATAATAATCCTGTCACCAAGCAACATTTAGATATCCTCAAACATCAAATGCCCTGGATCAGTGTTGTTAGTCCAATCGAGAAAGTACTTGTCTGTGGTGACATTGGAATGGGTGGCATGGCCGAATGGAGTGAACTCGTAGATTGCATTGTTCAAGAACTCGGTGGCCTACCTGAGGAATCTGTAGATGGAAGTCTCATTTCTTCTTCTATCTCCTAAATTGGTTTTATGGGGTGTGTGCACAGTAATTGCACATTCCTCTTTATGTATACTATATATTCGGTTTTATTCAATTGTATTATTTCAAACGTTTAGCTTCTAAATGAGGCTTGTCATATTGCCTGTAATGCAGCAATCATATTCAACTCCGAAATTATCAATATTCAAGCCTCTATTCAAACTATAAGATCTCCCAATAATGCCTGAAAGTCTTAAAGGCTTCTTATCTTTCGTACCCATTCCAAGCAGCTTGGAAGAGCCTGATGTTAGAAACACCCAGCCTTCAGACTCGAATCTGCCATTAAGTCTTTCCTGTTGGATATTAGACAAGTTCTTAATATCCTTTGGCCTTACAACTGTAACTTTATACATTGATCCATTAAGGCATGCAAACATTATAGAAGGAAATCTCTCACCTTTGTCTCCTATAGGTCTCCAAACTCCCCAATTAGATCCCATGTATTCAACCTGATCCATTATTCGACCGCTAAAGCTAGCAGCTGAAAAAGACTCAATTATTCCAGGCATTTTAGTATACTCTGGAAGCTCGGATCGCTGTCTTAAATTTTGTGAGACACTGAACACAATGTGGTTCAGTGATAGAACACCATTCGAACTGCCTGAAAACAATAGTGCCATCTCAGAAGTCTCGGATATCAAATTTGGTAACTTCTTTTTAATTGTAGGGTCATTAAACCTCCAACTTTCCATAGCGCCCATATAAGTTGTCTCATACTGGGGCAAATCGTGAGACTTATAACAGCTATCTCTGGTAAATGCTGCGCCAGTTCCGCTCTCTTTACCTACAAACTCAAGAAATGTAAACCCTTGTATTCCTCCTTGACTCAATCGCTGATATATAGTAGATCCTGCAAGCGCGACATTCTTACCAAATCGTGCATCATTCAACATGGTAGCGTAAAATCTATCAGTAATTGTATAGTCTTCACCTTTCTTTTTCAACGAAAGCATATGTAAAATACGATTTGGGGAACAAAAATGGATCTTGTTCCCAATATTGTCCAATACAATTTTATAAATAGAGCTTTCTTCTTGCCTTTTATCTCCACTAATAATCAAAAAAGGCTTCATGATAATATGGTCATCCTCATCTCGTGATAAAGTTGCGCAGCATATAACATTAGAGGTTATAGCTGCACCATCAACAAACTTCATATTCGTAGTTCTAAAAGTACCATGAAAAATCATAACTGGCTCAGTGATTGTCTTGTCTATTAAATGAAAATTATTCCATTTAATTGCAGAATGATATACAACAAAAATGTCTTCTGCGTCATAGTATCGTTTCCCATCAGGTGCAGTATACACTGGTTTATCATTAATAATCATCATCCGCTTTTTCGTCACTCCTTCCTTGCGGAATAAAGTACCAAAATGATTAAAATCAGCTTCAAGATCCAAAGTATAATGTTGAACATAATCATTATCAAGATAATATAGAAGAGGTTTAGCTGTTTCCATATCGTAAAAAGAAATTGCATTCCTAAATCCATATCCACAAATTGCTCTTATCTGCGGAAATTGTTCCACGCTATCAATAGGACCATACTCGAGCTTAAAAGTGTTTGCGATCGTGGATTCCACACTGTCAGTAATTGCTAGATTTAACTTTGAATCTTGAAGAAACATCACCGTGTATGATTTTGGATAAGGCTCAGATGGTTGAACACTTGCAGAAAACCTACCAAAAATTGGTTCAATAAAGGAAGATGATAACTGAACCTTGCTCAGAATGCTGCCACGTTGAAGAACGTCCAGAAGATAAGAGTCTTTAAATGAGAAAAAGGAAGGCAGTTTTAACACTGAAAGATTCTCCGACAATACACTGATCTCACAATGCTGTTCAAACTTTTGTATTATATCAAGCTCTACCGGGCTGGACCCAACTGCCATTACACCTATCTCGCTTTTAAATGTGTTTTTTGGAAGTCTAGAAATCTCCTTGAAACTCTTGTTGTAATTATCATGATCATCTCTGTAAATAACAATGTTTCCATTATCCGTACCAAAAACAAAAACTAGAGCTCCGTCGTTATCGATATATGCCACCACATCGCTGAATATATATGTTGATTTATTCACATTCAAAACATTCTTCGTTATGTCTGAATCAGGTATCACAGTCCAAGAATCCTTACCCGGTAGTCTTTGAATCAATGCAGACGTGATCCCTACTTTTGAATCATCGGAAAAGAATATACCAATAATTAAATCGGTCTTTAAGTACAGGAACTTGTACTTATAAAATTTTTCCACTGGTATGTCAAAAGCAGAACCTTTCATGCGCTTAATATCGTCCAAACTCATCTCAAAAGTATCTTTATCAAATTTTACTACTTCCCAAGGGTTATTGCGATCATCCTCACGTCTCACTAAACCATACTCGCCAAGTAAGTGCATCTCTGCAATCGAATCATAGATGTTTTGCTCTCCTTTAGACAGCTGAAACGAGCACTCGCCAGTAGAGCTTAAAGTAAGGCCAATGGTATCAAACTGAAAACCACCTATTGTGGACCAAAAGACACCGAATTCATTATCATTGCCATTGCCAAATATTTGAAGTGACGTGATATCCTTTTCGGGCAAATTGAGAATTTCAGAAACATCGATCCAAGACGCAAAGGGCTCTCCGCAGAAGTTCAAAGTACGAAACACTGCAATTAATTTAGTTTTCCATGAGTAATCTAAAGCAATAAAGAAGGTCTCTAGCAATATTTTGCCAATCATTTGATGCTTTCGATAAAGTACTTTGCTGCTAATAGCACCAAGAAACTCTACTCCTCCTTCGAAGAAAAAAGAGGACTTAAGCTGACGAGATACGGAAAAGACTCTAGCTCTGCTTTCCGGTCCAGAAGCTAAAAGCCAAGTCGGGGTGAGCGCTTTAGCTGTAGAAGTGTTCTGAGCTTTAGTTGTGATGCTGGTATCTGCTGAGCCGCTGTTAGGTCTAGCAATAACATCATTAGAATATGATATAGCTCGACAGAATGAGAAGTTAGGAATAGCTCTATCCAAAACATACTTATCAAGCATAAAATGAGTCCTTCCAATAAAAAAATCTTCTAGCATAGAAGAAAATGCTAAGATGATTGAAAAGCAAGGGCTTCGTCCTGGTTGATCGGTGTCATCCTGTGTTATATCGATAACAGCAAGATTCGTGGCAGGAGAATTTAAAAGACCATCCTTTTCAAATCTATTAGAATCAAAACAGTATTCAGCTTCCACGTTTAAGACAGCCGTGTCGTTGTGATCTCCATTTAACTTCAGAAAAACAATCTTAGACTTATTTGTCATAACATAAAGTCCCCACTCAGTTTGATGAGCAGTACAAATAGGTCCAATTGACTGAGGAAACTGCACGGTATGGATTAAGGACTGATTTCCAGTCATTAAAGCTTTCAAAGGTACTACATAAGCAAATGTAGGCAATAAAACAATAACAGCAGGGTTATGAGATACAGCATATATTCCAATAGGCCTAGTGTCAAACGAAGGAAGGTACAGCTTTCCAGTCCATTTAGATTTGGCCTTAGAAGTAGGGTCAGCTCCTTCTGTATCTTCGATATGCAAAACTGTCAAATAGCCATCGTATGGGTCTTTTGCAGTTGCCATTAAAGCGACAAGTCCCGTAAAATTGTCTATACATTGTTCAGGAGGTGGATTATTGGAAGATTGAGGGTCTGTAGGTTTCACAGTGCGAAAACCAGGCCAGATAAAATCCATTCCTAGCACAGCTCCTTCGGTATTGATATGAGCTAGCTTTCGAGGAACATTATAAGTTTGCCTTGACCAGTACGACGTAGAAGGATAGTTATGGCATGGGCCAGAATATACAACTATAGGTCCATTCAAGCCTGAGAATGCAAACGCACGGCCTGCAGGATCAGAGCAAAGATTTCTGAAAGGCGGTGCAATAGACTGTCCTGCAACTAAACTAGTTGAGAGATCTTCATAATGTTTGACAAGACTGGTAATCTCAAAAGAATCATTCATACAAAACTCTAGAACCAGTAAATGGTTATCTACAAGTAATATAAGTATATCTTTCTCGTTCTGAGTAGATTTAAGTGAAGGAAATCTGTATAGTTTTCCAAGATTGGCTGTTTGTCTTCTCATATCTTCATAAACATCAGAGTTTGCAAAGCAATCGGCAGGTTCAATTAGAGATGGGGCTACCGCTACAACTTCTGGATCCCAGCGTTCAGGCAAAGTTGAATCGTGAGCAAAATGATTGACCTGGGTAGCAGTAGCTTCTGGTTGAGGTGCAGAAGTCTTCAAATTCTTTGAAGACTTAGATTGCTTTGATTTTTTCGACTGCTTAGACTGTTTAGACTGTTTAGGAGATATAGCAGTATTCTGTTCCTTGGCTTTTCTCATTCTAGAGTATCTAGGATCGCTTCCTGCAAATATATCGTCAGCTGAAGTGTTGGTGTTAAAGAATGCATTTAATTCAGATTTAGATAAAGTAGAATGTTCCTGGTCTGCGCCAGCCTCAAGCCAACCACGATAAGATGAAGTTACAGCGTCACGAAAAGTCATGTCAAACTTTTCTGAGTAGAGCAAACACATATGAGAGCCATTGAAATGGTTAAACCCTGTGTTTCCATAAATCTCAATTGATGACTCGTAAATAACAAGTATTTGACTCTGATTCATAAACTTCCTAGGTAAAAAGCGTCCTTTAAGTATCTTTCGAACTCTTGGAGAAGGTACAACATTCGAAGAAAGTGCTAGACAATTGAGTGTAGAGAGATTCTCTCTCATTTCTTCAAATTTATCGCCCTTTGCCATTGTAACAAAGTTAAACAAAAAAATCAGACAATCTCTTAACTTTGCTCTTACAATGCCTCAGATATACGAAATTAACTGGAAGAATTGTGATATACTTAAGAGACGTGGAACTTCTAAACATAATATGACTGAGCAAAATATAAACTTTCTATTACCCGCCTTCGAGCTAAAGCCCTACTTTAAATCTCAGACAAATTGTGCCTATCTATACAACTCTTTTAGGGATAAATAAACTGGTACTTACTCTGAATCTTTTTGATAAATGACTTGAATATCTTTATATTAATTACAAAATAAAAGAGTGTAGAAATAATTTGCGTCGCATTGTAGCGGTTGCGCTTTTAAAGACTGTAGGTTTATGTAATTTTGCGGCTGATGATGTCACACAGAGAAAAGAGTGCCCTTTTAGCCCTATAATTAAAGAAAAAAAAAGAACCTGCATAGTAAAGGAAAAAATTGAAGTGCTTCTCTTCTCTTCTCCCTTTTTACTTCTTTTCATTACATATTAAAAACGTAAGAGGAATCGAAAGCACTTGAAACAGTGACATTTTCTTAGGATTACAGTATTGCGGATAAAAAACACCAAACAATGAGTTTAACGAATTGTCGATTCTACGAGAGTCAGTTTCCCGAAGTGGATGACCTTGTAATGGTTAACGTACGTCAGATTGCTGAAATGGGTGCTTATGTAAAGCTATTAGAATATGATAATATCGAAGGTATGATTTTATTATCGGAGTTATCTAGACGTCGTATTAGAAGTATTCAAAAGATTATCCGTATTGGCCGTAATGAGGTTGTTGTGGTTATGCGTGTAGACAAAGAAAAGGGCTATATTGATCTATCGAAGCGAAGAGTTTCACCTGAAGACGTCGCTAGATGTGAAGAGCGTTATAATAAATCTAAAAATGTTCATTCAATTCTTCGACATGTCGCTGAAAAGCATCGTGTCCCTCTCGAACAGCTTTATGAAACAATTGGATGGCCTCTTTATAAAAAATATGGTCATGCGCTGGACGCTTTCAAGCTAGCTATTACCAGCCCTGAACAAGTTTTTGAAGGTATAGCTCCCCCATCTAAAGAAATCTTAGAGGATCTTATAGAATATATCTCTCGCCGTCTTACTCCACAACCTACAAAGGTACGATCTGACGTTGAAGTAACTTGTTTTGGTTATGAAGGAATTGACGCTGTAAAGGAAGCTCTTAAAGCGGCTGAGGCCTTAAACTCAGAGAAAGATCAAGTTAAAGTTCGCCTTGTATCTCCTCCTCTTTATGTTCTTACATCTCAGTGTCTCGACAAACAGCAAGGCCTTGATACACTTCAAAGAGCTCTTGATGTTATCGAGGAATCTATTATAAAGGCTGGTGGAAATATGGTAGTTAAAATGGCTCCTCGTGCTGTTACTGCAACTGATGATGCTGAGCTTGCTGCTTTAATGGAACAAAAAGAACTTGAAAATCAAGAAGTATCCGGTGATGATGATTCTGATGCTGAGGTCGATGATGATGATGATATGTAACATTTTTTTTATGCAAAAGAAAACACAGGTTACGTCAATTGGTAAAAGTGCTATTGCTCATTTTTTCTTCTTCTTTAAATGGTCGATGTAAATAGATTCCCAGGGGATTGAATGTTCATTGTTTGAGTTCTAATGGCTATGGCATGTTTTAGGTCTTTTCGAAACAATGCAAAAAAAATGTTTCATGAAGTTTGTGTTTTCCTTCATTCTGTTATGATATATATATTATTGTGAAAGTAAGACATTTAGTAATTTTATTGTAGAGTTCCTCTACTCACGAGCAGTGATATGCGATGATGTAGCTAGGCAGTGAATACGTTTCCTAGCATGCATACCACGTTCATCTCTTATACCTTGTACAGAATCAATCCAAGCTTGGTCTGCATCATTTGTCTCTTGTCCTGGATATCCAAACTCTTGCCACTCACCAGCAGCCACTTCGCAAACTCTTTCATCGACCAGTCGATTAAATTGGGTTCTATGTTGCAACTTAACACTTTTGCGTGCTCTCCTAGTTTCAAAAATTGCTATCAAGCCAAGCATTGGTGCATATAAAAAATACATAACGGCATCATTTAATTTCTTGTAAGTGTGTCTATTCGTCCAGGCTTTGAAAGGAATCCATAGTAGAAAAATTTCAACCAAATTGAAAGGAGGAATAAACACGTCTTCATCAGGCGCACGAATAAATCTCAACAATTTGTGAGCTTTTAAAGCTAGATATTCCCTTCTGGCATCGTCATATACGTTCTGATATGCTGAGTTGTATAGAGCAACAAGAATATTCAGTAAAATTACTGAAACAACAAAAGTGAATACATAATAAAGCATAGATCCAAAAGGTTTTTCAAAGTTCTGAAACTCTTCAAACTCTGGACCACCTAGTACTGTTCTTGTCATTGTCCCAAATAAAACGCTTATCAACTGTACTGCTCCATCCGCATAATCAAGTCCTATAAATGCCTGCATGAATCCAATAAACACAATAATTAAGAGCACAAAAAACACTATAGACTCCTTCATCATTTCCTTCACAACAATTATCATGCTACCAAAAAACTGCTGTGTGTCAAGAAAAAGTAAAAGCCTTCCCCAAATGAGAGGGGCGCATGTGGCAAGAAAATCGTAGGATAATCTGTGGAAATACGCACGACCATCTGATCCTGATTTGTGTGATAGTGCAACAATTCTCATAGCAAATGAAACTGTCAACAAAGAATAAAGGAAATCGTTAAAACAAGACCAAAAGCCAATGTAGTTCAAACCAATGTGATAAAGCTTGACAATTTCATCCAGCATGAAACTTAAAGTCAGTATATACAACAATATTTCAATTGTATCTAAAGAGCTCCTGGCATTAGTTGTGTTAACTGCCATAGTATAAAGCAAAAGATATATGAAAGAAACGAACAACTCAAAAAGATTTTGGTACTTTGGAGTTTTAGTTCTATCAGGGTCAAAATGAGCACTGAACTTTAATGAATCATAGAGAGGCCATTCCTGATACTCAGAAGCATCAGATTCGCTTTGTATAATTTCACCGTTCCATAGTCGATCCATGCATTCTTGATATCCTCTAGCAGATATCACTTCCAATAAATGAAGGTCAACGGCCATTTCAAAAGCATTTCTCGGAGACTCAACTTCATTATTCCGCTTAAATTTGTATCTTTTACATAGCAAATATTTAGCTATATACTCTTGATCCTGCTCAGCATCGAGAATTCTCCTCGCAAGTAGTTGAGCTGCATACGCGCGAGAAGATGAGATATCCGCCAAGCAAATATCTGCTTGCTCTACTTCAGAGTACCATTGAGCGCAAACTAGCAAGCAAAATATAACACATGCCCTTTCTGTATCGCTAGCAGACCTTTCTGAGTCATCCAAAGCGTCAATTGCCAGGCTTACTTCTTTCTCGCTGATAACTGATTCACTAAAGAGCGCATCCCTTCCTACAACTACAGGAATCATTGCATCGATAAGATGCTTAAGTCGTAGCACGACACGCATTATATAATTAACATCAATATATTCATTGGGAAAAAGTGCACTTTCTTCGTCCATTGTTCAAATTATACAAGCTATTAATGTCGAGTCTGAATCTATTGTATGCCTTGAAGATACAAGCAATACGAAAACCGCCGAGGATCAACTTGTAAACAGATTAGGGTTGTATTAGATGTACAAAGCTTGTATGGTTATTGTATTTTTTACTTTATTCTGCTGAAAATTGTACTGTTATTATGCTGATGTACAATATCGGAGAAACAAATATACCTGGAGGTGTTTTTGAGTAAGTTCAGGTAGTATATCAAGTGATCTACAGGGGAATCCCAAATGGTACCTTAAAGGGCTTTTGCGATTGGGTATTTGAACTTAAAATGACGGATCTATAAATTTTGACATCTGTCACTTAGAGTTTTTATTTTTTACGGAGGGTCCGAGTAAGTTTCTAAAATAACAAGCAATGAGTATGTCACTTAACTTTTCATTACATGGTTCAATAAACTTATAGTACTAAAAATGCTTTTATGATTTGCATAAAGTTTAGATGATTGTATAACTGATAGATAACTCATAGAAATAAAGGCCTATGGGAATGACATTATGCCCATACTGAAAGAGTTTGAGATACATAAAATCAGCTTATTATATACAGCGTATAATTTATATAGGTTTTTCAAATGAATAACTTCTACTATCATTGCATATATGTGGCAAATGTAGATACAAATAAAGACTTTTATAGGCAAAATAACTCTTAATCCAAACATCAATCTATGCAAACCTTCGCGCTACATAGCTCGGCTGGTTTTATAATTCATATGCCTGTCTAATCTCAGTATCAATTATAGTTGGATGGATATTCTTCATGGATTTTTTAGAAAATCATCCACTCTACGTTGTTTAATAAAATTGCAAACACGTCTAGCGATAGGTTTGAAAGTGTATCGTGCATGTTTACGCGTTAGCACGGCTAAATTTATAGATATGCTTCGCAGTAAACAAAGTTGATCTCATCATGATACTTTGACCTAGCGTTAGTTAATATCAACGAATACGTACTTATAGTATAGTATTTCACTTTTCTTTTTGTTAACTATGAGTGTTAACAAACCCTTTAAGCCTTTGATCATTAATGGCGAATCTAGTAAATACAAATTTACGCAGAAAAGAGCCATACAAGCTGCATCGCCAAAAATATCGATACGTGAAACTTTAGCCACAGATACACAAAGTAGTGCGTCAAGTGCCAGTTCTAAGTCTTCTTCGAATTTTGCTTCTTCTTTATATAATGTCCTTTATCGTAAACCTACTTTGAAAAAAAACAAAGTATGGGAAAATGATGGGTTTTTGGTGGTAAATGGTGAATCAATGATCTTACAAAATAGCTCTAACATAACAATTGGTCGCTCAAAGGTTTCCTCTGCACTTGAAATCGGTGAAGAAACCAAGGTCGGAGGTTTTGAAGTTCTTGTTGATTCTCTTTCTGAAGTAAAAATAAAGAAGTCTTCTTCACTTGCTCCTAAAATGCCTGCTGTGGTGATCGGAAAGAAAAGAAAAGGTGGTTTGTTCTCTTCTAACATGAGCATTCCTCAATCCACACCTGCGGACAAGAAGCAAAGATATTCTGAATCTCTTGATACGTTTCTTGCAGGCTCGAAAAAATTTAAAAGTCCGTATTCTTTAGAGAATTTTGAATCTGATGATATTATTTTTTTTAACGATCCACCAGAAGATGTTGCTTCACGGGACCAAATTAGACCCGTTGGAATTGATCCTAAACTAGTAAAAGTTCTTAGGGATTATCAAATTGAAGGTATTCATTTTATGTATGAAGGTATTATGGGCTTTAGGAAAGATGGCACCCAAGGCGTCCTTGTTGCCTATGATATGGGTCTAGGTAAAACTCTTATGGCTATAACATTGATATGGACTCTTATTAGGCAAAGCCCTTATATAAAAGAATCTCGTGCTGTTAAGAAGTGCATAATTGTTTGTCCGAAGACGCTTACTGAGAACTGGAAGACAGAATTTGTGAAATGGCTAGGTAAGGACGGAATTGCTATACTTGTTGCTGATTCTAGGCTTGCCGTGCAGCGTTTCTTTGCTAATAATGTTTATCAAGTAATGATCATAAGTTATGAAAGGTGTAGGCTTGATGAAGAAGTGATTTCAGGCGAGGTGGTTGACTTACTTATTTGTGATGAAGGCCATCGTCTTAAAAACGCAAACACAAAAGGCTCACAGGCCATAAATTCTATAAATTCTAGCAGACGTATAATAATGACAGGCACTCCTGTTCAAAATGATTTGTCTGAGTTTTATGCTATGATTGATTTTATTAACCCTGGATTTCTGGGTACTTACCAATCATTCAAGAAACGGTACGAAATTCCTATCTCTAAATCCAGGTCTTCTCATGCAACAAGCTATGAAATATCTGAAGGCAGAGATGCTATGGAAGAATTGGCTAAAGAAACATCATCTTACGTTATCAGAAAACAAGCTGCAGTTTTACTATCTCATCTACCGCCTAAAAATGAGTATGTAATATTCTGCAAGCCTACTCGTGATCAGAAATTACTTTATCAACAAACAGTACAGAACTTTTTAGGATCAAGAAATATAGAATCGCTGATTGAATCTAGCGATCATTTGCGTCTTATTCATTATTTACGGAAACTCTCTACAGCGCCATCTCTTCTCACAATGGGGGCACCACAAGATCTATTCGCCTCTATGAATCGATCAAGTTTATGTTCCACCACAGGTGGGAAGCTAATTTTCTTGAAAGAAATGCTGAGGATTTTGATAGATGAAGGTACTGAAAAAGTTGTGCTTGTTTCAAGTTTTACTCAAACGCTTGATGTGATCGAAGGTCTAGTTAGCAGCTTAAACGCGAACTTTTGCCGGCTAGATGGTTCTACTGCTTCAAAAGATCGAATGAAAATGGTAAATAGATTTAATACTTCCTCTCCCAAAGAAGTATTTGCTTTTCTTTTATCAGCGAAAAGTGGAGGTGCTGGTCTGAACTTGGTTGGTGCTTCTCGCTTATTCCTAATAGATTCTGACTGGAATCCTTCAACTGATCTTCAGGCTATGGCGCGAATTCATAGAGATGGACAGACTAAACCAGTTTATATATATAGACTCTTGTGCACAGGAACAATTGATGAAAAGATTTTTCAGCGGCAAATAACTAAGACTGGTTTATCTGATAGCCTAGTAGATGAAAAGGAATCAGTTGGATTATTTAATTCCAATGAGCTGAAAGATTTGTTTACCTTTGACGAGTCTACATCTTGCAATACGCATTCAGTGCTAAATTGTCCATGTGTTGATGGGCTTTTGGAATGGACACCCGAGCTTGAAAATAAACTTACAGAACGTGCATTGAATTTGAATAGTGATGTTGACATTTCGATTGTTCCTTCGAGCAAATTGGACCCGAATTGCAATCAAAGTTTTAAAGAACTTGCCAAACTCAAAACTTTATCTGCGTATAAGCATTTGGAGTATCCATTAGTTCGAACTGAAGATGACACTCTACTTAATCAATGCACCAAGAATCTATTAGAAAGGGTTAGTTTTATCTTTGCCAAAAGCTTCCAGCTTGATAAATGTGATTCTTCTCCGTGTGAATCACCTTTATCTCAAACTTCTGATATTACGTTATGTTCACAAATACACTCTATTCAATTTGCAGAACTTCAACAGCTGGATACAAGTAGTGGGTCTGATAAATCATCTGAAGATGAGTATGGGCTTTGATTGCTTTTCTAAACTGCATTGACTACATGATAAGTCTACAAAGATCGATATAAATATTAAACTAATTAACAAAGGTTCATATTCTATTTGTCTATACTAAGCTTTGTGAATACGGTCTCAAAGTCATAGGTATTCCTGGTTGTTGGCGTCTCCTCTTTAAATGGGAGTCCTCGTAAAAGAGGTTCTATTTCCGTCGGAAGAATTGATGGGCATAATACAAGTGTGATATTCCACCTAAATTCTCGGAATCCAGAGTTTTGAAGAGCTTTCGAATATTCCGCTGCAATTGTAAGCATTTGAAGCACCTCAGCAGCTTTTTCTTTGCATTTACTTCCAACTAGGATAAACAATTCGACGTAGGCGTCTAATAAATATATTCTGTCGGGTTGGAGCAACTCAGCGGCACAGCCGTCATGCTCGTATAAATCATGTCCTTTCAGCTCAAATAAGCGCACATAAAAGGGACGTTTTATTTTAGACTTGAATATCCATGAGTTTGAATTGGAATACTTAAACATATTAGTCACTGCCTTCAAAGCGGTTAAAAATTCAGTAGTGTACTCTCCTTCTTGAATCATAGTGGCATTCTTGAAACCAATATTGTTCAACGCTTCTCCCGCAATGGCAGATTCTTCTGCTGTCGATCCAGATCCATTCCATTGAAACCAGTTACCATTGGCATCGGATAATAGGTAAACAAACCCTGAACACAGCATTGACGACCTTTGTTGTATTTGCTCAATTACATATTTGCTGCCAATAGGTCTTACAACAAAAAGAGATTCATTTTCTATCCTTCCATACTTATCATTTAAAGACACTAGAAACTTTGAGCCACATACGTACAAAAATTCCGTAGTTTCTTGACCTTGATTTACGATAATGTCACCTCGTCTAACCCATTTCTTCCACGTATGGGGGGCTTTTAATCCAACCCATATAAACCTTTTAGATTGTGATTCGAACATAAAAACATCTCTGCTATTTAATACCTGCTTGTACACGTCTTTCTTAAACAAGCTCCCGTTAAATTTGAGAAAAGAAGTATGCTTTGTCATGACTTTAGGCTTTTTGTGCACGAGCTTATCAATATCTGCTGAATCAAATCTTGCAATTGACGTAGGAGCAGAAGAAAAAAAGCCTAGAACTTCTTCAGAACATGGTTTTGAGGCTATGTTTCCTTCAAGATTTAATACTTTAAATAAACCTGAATCTGTAATATCAAGTTGCTTTGGTGCAATAGAGTCGCTAGCAGTTTCCAAAGGTTCTTTAGGTGCAACAGAAGAAGAAAATGATCGTGAATTTCTAGGAATTACTTGAGGCAGTGGTATCTTTCCAGGCGTATGAGAACTTTGTACAGGTTTATCAACACGCTCTGGTCTAAATAAGACAGCTGGCTTATCAGTAATATCATCGGAGAGTCTAACAAAGGATTTCGGCTTCTGGGGAGCAATCGGCTTTGGCTTTTGCGGCTTCAAAACAGAATTGGCTGGCTCAACTCCCAACTGATTTGGACGCTTTGGCAATGCAGGTGGATCATCGTCTGAGTCATTGCATGAAGCCAAATCTTCCCGCAAAGAAATATTCGGGCGTGGAGGTTTAGGAGGCGGTATATCAGTTAATCTAGACCGGGGAGGTGTAGGTACGCAAGAAGACGCAGAACTTTGAATGGGTTGAAAAGTTTTTCTAGTCGCTGTAGAAACTGGAGCCATAACTGGTTCGGAAGTAATAGTTGAAGGTAATTTTCTTTTAGGACCTCGAGCCCTGGCCTTTGTCTTATGTTCCAATTTAGCAGGCTCAGATACAGGAGTTTGCGTACCAGATCTTCGAGAAGGTGGAGGTATAGGGGTATGAGTTCCAGAATTAGAAGAACGAATATTTTGATGCTTAGCTAAAGCGTCCATAAGAGAACTGTTTATTTTGTTGGCAATATCTGAACTAGGAGACACTGGTGCAGATATTGATTTTAATTTTGTTGTTTTCAAAGACTGTGTGCGGTTCAACCCAGCCTTTGGCAATGTTGAGCTGCGTATAATTGGCGCAGGCTCATCATTAGTTTTCGAAGACAGAGAGCTGGGCTTCTGAGGAATCTTAGGTTTACTGGGGTGTACAACCACAGACATACCTTTACACTATATCAAATTATAAGTTTCTTTTTCTATAAGATAACCAAAACAGCTCTGTGTATATGAAAATACGAATAATATATGAAGGATAAGTACAGTTCTGAAATAATCAAATCTGTAGGATATTTCACAAGTATCGAAAATAACACCAGTAGAGAAGATCTGAAGGTTCGACTATTTTGGTTACACTATATATAGGCAGAGTCGTTACACTATTTTTTTCTATATCTCGAACGCACAAGCAAAAACCCATAGTCATACTTTTATCGACGCTCTTTTCTGTCAAAAGAAAATCAGCCGATTAAACAAAACTTTCCAGAATGGATAGAATTTGGAGTTTTATTGAAAGTAGTAGTTTTAAGCAAGCAAGTCAAGCTATTGAAAAGAGATTGAAAAAGTCGCCTACCGATGGAGAAGCTTTGTTACTAGATTTTCTACTTGAACTTCGAAGGGGAACTGGGTATGGTATATTTACCTCCAAAAAATGGACTGATTTAAAGTCAATTGCCATTAATACAGCTGCTAATACAAGTGTATGGCTTATTGTTTGCTCTATAATGATAGAACAAGGTTTTACAAATGATCTTGACGAATTTGTGACTGATGTTGCTAAAGCTAATCCTAAGAGTCCTGCAGTGGCAGTTGGATGGATGCAAGTTTCTTTACTTGCTAAATTACCTTCTTTACCTCGTTCAACTGTTAATTTGTTGAAGTTTGTGTCCAGACGGAGTTATGTTTCTTTGGTTGCAATTGGTAGAGCCATAACTGGCTCTGTTCAAGACAAGGATTTCGCCCTAGGTTATATGCTTGCTCTTCGACAACTTGAAAAGAATAAGCCCTATACATCTGGAGAAGAAGTATATGCAGAAGCTTTTCTTCATTTTTCTGCTGGTAAATATTCAGAAGTTTTGAAATTAAAATCTGCTTATCCGCAATATGCGATTCCAGCTTTAGATTTTCTTTATCTTGAAGTGCTACCTCATACTTCCTCTTCTCCTTCTGAATGCTTTGAGCAGTACTCTTTGCTTTTAAAAGATACTAATGACAACTTTGATACATGGAAATCCGCGTTGGAGTTAGTTAAGCAGGATGAGACGTTGAAGGATTCTTTTTGGGAGCTCACCAATAGCAAAACTCGTAATGCTTTACTTATACGTATTTATTACGCGCATCATTTTTCACATGATTTATCTGATCATATTGCTGAATACTATCAAAGCTATGCAGGTAGAACCAAGGCGGTTTTTGGAGATTTGCATAGCTTTATAACAGCTGATTCCATCAGCAAATTAGAAACAATTTCCTTCGATACCCCTGATTCAAAAATGATTTCTAGTGTTGTTTTGTGTCTTTTAAAGGATTCTCTAAGTTTCTCTCTTGACTTCAAAGATTTAACGACTCAATACTTTTCTTTTTCGGGACTGCTAACAAACAAGCTTATCACAGATTACCATGCTGCCGATACTTTCTTAGTAATTGGTAGCAAATATCTTATGTCTTCTAATAATTGTTCAGTTTCTTCTAAATTGGCTGCTTTAGCTATGTTACGTTTAGCCCATGATAAGGATCCGCACGAGTTTAATTTAATGCTTTCTCTAGTTCGTCTTTTAGTTCACGTGGGATGTCCCTCTACTACTCTTTTTATAGCTCAAGGATTGTCTATTAAAAGTCTTCAGTATGATACTATAAGTCATCTTTACTTGTCTCGTTCTAGTACTACGTATACAGATTTTAAAGGTGGCTCTGTTTCTTTGCACAGTATATTACAGAAAGCATCAGCACTTTATTCTCAGTCTCCAGCTTGCCATGTTTCTCCGAGCTGGAGGGAATCAAATTTTAATCACTTAGATGAATTTATAACTAGACAAGCCAATAGTCATTTATCTGGAGCTCGTGATATGGTGTATACTTTAGAAAGATCTATTTCTAGACACATTCTTGCCATTGAAAGGCGAAGAGTTACATCTAGCACTCAAGTTGTGCCTGTTTTTTCTAGAGATTATGCATTTGAAGATATGAGAGATGTGAATGTTTCATATGATTACGGAGTATCGTGGCCAGGTGAGAATATTGGATCAGAATGGGTAAGAGCAACTTATCTGTATGAGGGATTATGGTCTACTCAGAAGATTAAAGCTATAAATAAAGACTTTGTGATATTATTAGAAGAATTAAAAGATTCTGAGCAGTGCACGATTTGGGAAAAATGGGCCTTTGACGTAGTTCTTGAGGTAAGCAAGAACCCTGATAAATCTATAGTTCCTCGCTCATTGTCAAACTTTCCTGATATTCCTTCAGAACTTTATTTTCAATGGGAATCTGTTCATGCCCTGATGACTGCACTAGACGTTGCAGTTAGACTTGGTTCGCTATCGAAATCCAACAGTGCCTTGATTATAGCATTCTCTTCAAAGTTACAGACCATATTGAAAGAAATACAAGCAAGTGTTGCGGATAGTTTGATTGAAGATACATTCAGATTACTTCGTATGAATTTGAACGATGAAATATGGGACAAAGAGTCGGCAAAACTAAAGTCTTTTATCGAGACATTCATTAACGATAAGCGCAAAGCTTTGCTAGAAATTTCTATTCGCATGAAACTTGTATTTGGGTTACGCAGCACTTGAACAATAGATATGGGATGATGTTAGCCTTTAAAAAGTAACCATCTAACAAACGACGATAATATCTAGGAATTCTTTATCTAGTTACCTGGTAGTATGTTAAACAGTGCGAACTGGGACAGCATATTAAACTTGCTATACAGAAAGAGTATTTAATTGTATATCCGTACTGATATAAGTACTAGCTAATACGTATCCTGTAGATTTGACAACAGCTCATGGGCTCTCGGGTACAAATATAGTTGTTTTCCTGCGATTGTTTACATCCATGGTACTTTGTCTTTCGGACTCTAAGATAAATTATAGATAAGTTAATAATTCTTATATTCTATAAGATATTAAAGCTATTTATTGGTATGTTACATACTGAATAAATCTCATTCATACAAAATTAAGGTTTGTTTGAAAGCTGTCAAACGTAGCGGTCCAATGATCTTTTTTCAGGGCTGTCCAAATTGGATAATTTAATTTCCACTCCCTAAGACGAAAATTCCTTGTTAAATATGCATAACATCTCATATCAGAACTGAACGGAATAGTAAATAAAACAAAAATTTATTTAGCTCTTTATTTAATGTTACTTTTGACCTTTTCAGAGCCTATTCTGCCAGCCAAAATATGATTAGCACGAAACTTGCACTAGATGTGAAAAACATCGTACTACATCACTGAGCTAGTTTGTATGTGAAAAAAATGCAATTTAAATTGATCAGATCCAAATTTATCATTTTGTTTAACGGTCTCTAGAGCACTCAGTTTGTGCCTTGTATACCCATTGTTTTAATCACATGTGTACCCATATATTCATTACTAACATGATGGATTTCAAAATGATCAAAAATATATTAATATAGACATTCTCTATTTTCTGAAATTGTAAAAGCATAAACTCCCAAGTTAACAAAAAATAGCCAAATTTTGCTAAAACACCAAGGAATTAGTCCAACATTTTGACAATATCAGACCGAATTTTAACTTTCTTTGAAACTTTGGTGCGATGTAGAAAAAGAGTCAAGTTTTAAACGGAAGTAGAATTTTTGATGAAAATTATCTGGCTCAATAGATGTATAGGTTTCCAAAGAAAATTAAAAACCGTCACATGTATTGCATTTGTTCGTTCCTGAAACCGTTATCTTAACGGTACCTTTGTACCTTAAACGCTTGCAACGGTTTTTAGCGTCCTCATGGTATTAAAAAGTTTATTTTATAGGATGGTAGTGTCGTCGGAGTACTCCGATATATGCCATTACTCAGTAGTGATATTTATTCTGGATTATTTCTCTTCTACATAAGCAATACATTGAGTAAATAACTTACATACATGCTTACTATATACATTGGTTTTACTGGATTATTTGTATGAGTATAGATGCAAGTATAGCCGGTACTCAGGATATAGTAGAGGCCAACTAAAGATGTGTGCAGGTTCGACTATCGTAACCACGGTAACCTTTGAAATGGTTTTTATATATCCCATTTACCAATGTATTTCATAACCGGTTATATAACTTTGATATTTCGTCAAATATATATAAATAATAAGAGATTACAACGATGGATTCGGAAGCAATTGCACAGTTTTGTGCGATTACAGGAGCAGCCCCTAATATTGCTGATCAGTATCTACAGGTTAGTGACGGGATGCTTGAGCAAGCGATTGATCTTTTTATGGAATCAGGAGGACAATCTCTAAATGGTGGTGGCAATAGTAATAACCAGCGATCTGGATCTGTTGATTCGTTTGATGCTTCTCAGTTTGGAGAACCTGCTTTACCAGAGGTAAGAGAAGCAATTCGGCCAGTAACGGAAACACTTGTTGAGCCATCTTATGAGAACTATTTTGGCAGTAGACCAGCTGTAGGAAGGTCTCGAGCAGCAGTTTCAGTTTTTAATCAAGTATCAGAAGAAGATGCGGAGGATTTAAATGATATTTCTGGGCCTGAAAGTAAAGAAGGAAGGCTTGCGAGGCTTTTTCGACCTCCATTTGATGTGATTTCACCTTTCAGTTTAGATGAAGCACGAGATTATGGAGTTAAAGATAAAAAATGGTTGCTTGTAAATATACAGGATATAAGAGATTTTGCATGTCAGATTTTGAATAGGGATTTTTGGTCTAATCCGACATTAAAGGAGATTATTAGAGAGAATTTTGTATTTCTACAATATTCGAGCGATAGTTCTGATGGTGAACAATTTTTGCAGTATTATCCTACAAACTTGTTTCCGCATGTTTCAATTTTAGATCCTAGGACTGGTGAACAAATGACTGTAATCTCGAGCAGAAATTTTGATTCTAACGAATGGATTGCAAGAATTGACGACTTTCTAACAAATTACTCTTTGGATCCGCAGAAGCGTAATCCTCTGTCTAAGACAGGACCGCGGCATAAGCCAGATTTATCACATATGAGTGAAGAAGAACAAATAAAGTTAGCCATGGAACAATCTGTTTCGGAAGGCACCTCCTCTAATGTGCGCAATGTTCCGGTGAGCGACCCCGAGCCTATTGAAGTTGATGAAGATGATAGTGATGTTGAAGCAGTTTCAGATGATTTATCTGACGAGAGTATAGTTAAGAGAATTCCTCCATTAGAAAAACCTGCTCCTACTGGCAGTGAAACTACTAGAGTTCAATTTAGAATGGCGGACGGGAAGAGAATTGTGCGCGCTTTCTCACTGACTGATCCTGTTTCGGATTTGTATGGATTTATAAAGACTATAGTTCCACGTGCAATGGAAGAGCCATTTGCTTTAGTTTCTGATCGAAAGAATTTATTGGAGAAGAGAAATGATACTGTAGTAGAAGCAGGCCTTCGTAATGCTTCTGTAATGGTTGAATTCATTTAATTTGGGTTTTAAATTTCTCTATAATAAATTATGAGGTTTCTTAATACGAATAAATATTCATTATTGTTTATTTATCTCATAGTTTTCGCTAATGCTTGTTGTCAATCTTGTTAGTGCATGTGATTGTGATCGACATCTGTCGTGGTTGGGAATATAAAGTCAAAATGCTTTACAAATTACATGCACTTCATACTTTCCCTATTTACACGATTTATATGACCTTTTTTTACTTTTTTTTCATTTTCAGTTATATGTGCCTGTTGTTATTATTCTGTTGTATTTATTAAATAGTTTGTAAACATAGATATATCTGAAGACACTGCTTTGTTTGAGATATTAGAGATTTGACTTTGACCTGATAATAATGAGGTATGATAATCCAAGTGCATTATACGTTCTCAAAGAAAGAGTAGGTGGGGGCTCATTTGGGAATGTTTATAGAGCTGTTTGCAAAACTTCAAATCGTCAAAATTTATATGAAGGACAAGTTGTAGCAATAAAAATCATTGATCTTGAAAACAATTCAGACGAAGTAGAAACTATAATGAATGAAATAGCCATTCTTGGTCAGCTCAATTCACCATTTATTACTAGATATATTGCAAGTCATGTATTAGAAACAGAGTTATGGATCATAATGGAGTATTGCTCTGGTGGATCATGCTCAATGCTTCTTGAATCTGGGGTATTTAAGGAATCACATATTGCGTTTGTAATGAACCAGGTCCTTTGTGGTCTAAGTTATTTGCATTCAGAAAATAAAATACATAGAGATATAAAAGGTGCAAACATACTTGTTACTGCCACTGGCCAGGTAAAGCTTGCTGACTTTGGCGTGTCAAGTCAGATCACTGCCACTGTTTCTAAAAAGCAAACATTCGTTGGAACACCATATTGGATGGCTCCAGAACTAATTATGAGAAATGAATATAATGAGAAAATAGATATATGGTCGTTGGGTATCACTGCGATTGAACTTATAAAAGGGGTTCCTCCGCATGCTGAGATTCACCCCATGAAAGCGCTGATGAAAATTCCAGCATCTCCTCCACCTGTGCTTAAGCCTCGAAAAGCATATTCAGATCGGTTTCATGCATTTTTAGCTCAGTGTCTGTGCAAAAATCCAGCTAATCGTCCCTCTGCTAGTACGTTGTTAAAGTCTCCATTTGTGCGCTCAGCTGGACACCTGTCCTCGTTGTCTGATCTTCTTATTAGACAAAGGTCCCATTTACGATTAAAGAATGCAAATCAAAATGCTTCTCCTGGTCCTTCTAATACTGGATTTGAGATTCATAGAGACTCTGATTGCAATTTATGCTTAAACTGCGGCGGGCTTAAATCGGAAGATGCAGCCGATGATACTATGCGTTTGCTAAGAACCCCAGACTCGGAAATGGATGTAGACGCTATTTCTTGGGATTTCCCGTCCACTGTAAGAAAGACAGATTATCCTGAAATCGTAGAATTTCCAGAGAGCAATGCAAAAGACAGTGCAGTGGATACAGGATCGGGCAATAGATTACTAACATTAAGATTAAAATGTTTTGCTGACACTACGAAAGATCGTCTTGAAGGGAGAAGTGATGATACGAACGATTGGGATTTTGATACTGGAAACGACGGAGTATTAAAATCAGCACCAGAAGAAAAGAATGGTGGATATTGCAAAAATAATATTATTACGGAACCTCGAGAAGTACCGAGAGCTATTTGGAATAAGTCATGTTCAACAATTGATTCTGTCTTAGAAGAAGTTGAGAATGTGCCGCCTCCCAAAATGAAAGCTAAAGAAAAGGAAGTAGTTGAACCTGAGTTTCCTGTGTTCAAGACGTCTTCAGACAAAGTTCAGTACTTGAGGGATAATTTCTTTGATCTTATAATACTACAAAGTTTGGGATCTGTAGGGTCAAGACTCGATATCAAGATATCCAGCAATGCTATTGCTAAATTGAAGACGTCTTTTCTTACAGCGGAAGAAGAATACAGCGGATTTTCTGCTCTGTTTAT
Organism: Tortispora sangerardonensis; assembly: GCA_030566855.1. NCBI lineage: Eukaryota > Fungi > Ascomycota > Trigonopsidomycetes > Trigonopsidales > Trigonopsidaceae > Tortispora > Tortispora sangerardonensis. The sequence continues at coordinate 146,159 of JAKUBJ010000013.1, read as the reverse complement.
CAGGGAGGTTATAAGAAGATTACATAATCAGGCATTATTATAATAATATCACAATTTCATATCCATTATTCATTAGCTTTTAATCATTAAGATCTCATTGATTGCTTTGTCATCCATAAGAGCTTGTCTTTTAGAGTTGATATACTTTCGTCTATGAGACAAGCGAGAGAGAGTAAGGGGAGGTTTTGCAGTGTCATTTTCTGAATCAGGCTTTGATTTCTTGGACTTTTTAGAACTTTTCGAATCCGCGGATTTCTTTGATTTCTTCTTGTGCTCTGAATCAGTTTTCGATTCTTTTGATTTCTTGGACTCTTCTAAATCACTCTTCAGTTCTTTATGCTTTTTGGACTTCCTAGCCTCCTTTGAGTCTTCTGGTTCAGTCTTCGATTTTCTAGGGGTTTTCAAAGCATCTGGCTCATTCTTTAATTTTTTAGACTTTTTAGACTTTTTGGAATCTGATTTATCACTCTTAGACTTTTTTGACTTTTTCTTTTCTGGCAATTCTATTTCATCTAAGTCTGTTGATTTTCTTCTAGATCTATCTCTCTTTAATTTACTTTCGTTAGCTGCAACAACAGCACGAGCATGTAATCCATCTATATGTGATTTTCTATTTGCTTCCTCTATCAACATCTTTTTACGTGGATCGAAAGTACCACCAAGAACTTCTCCTTTAACAAATACCATACCATATTTTGAACGAATCATATCATCAACTCGTGATCTTTGTTTGAACTCTAAACCAGCTTCAGTAATCTCTTCCTTGCCGTTCAGTCGACCAAGAATCTTCTGAAAAGAATCTAAACCAAAATATTCATCATCTCCAGACGCGGAAGCCTTTTTGGCACCAATTCCAAGTGTATCATCTTTCACAGACAGTCTAATATGTGTCGTAATCGCTTCTCTGCCACTTGATCCTCGACCGAGACCTGTACCTGGTTTCCAGCCAAGCGCAGAAAGATGCTTATGACCAAACCGTGCAACGTCATTTGACCATTGTGTGTTTCTAGGATCTTTGCCTATATTTTGCTTCTTTTTTTGACCTGCAAGACCCATAGTTTTCTGTAGTACGAGAGAAATCAGAAAGTTTTCATTTTTGACAATTTTTTTTGTATGGTGAAATAAGCCCTTAGATAGGGCTAACCAACTACTTGTAGAACCTTTCGAATGATAACTTCTTACCAGTCTCTTACTTTCGTACCAGTTGCTTTATTTTTTTGTACAAAATAAAACCGAAATTATCATTTTATTTAGTTTGTGTTACAGTGTTAAGTATAGGATACATTTTACCGATTTCTGTTAAGACAGCGATTTGGTGTATCCGCTGGTTATATAAGGTTTACTAACTTGATCTAGGTGCAGTTGGAAAAGGAGAAATAGAAATATTCGTTCTTTATTGTAGTTGCAAACATGGCTCAAGATCTCATCGAAATTGACAATAGTTGGAGCCCAGTGCTACGTAACTTTGCAATTACGTTAAATAAGAGGTCTTACTGCTACTATTACAAGTCAGCGAAGTTTGGCTTTGAGAAACTGTTGATGGTCTTTACAAAAGCACATATTCAGAACCATTTCAATTACAGTGTTTTAAATCCTGAATTGGTCATATATGCGCAGAACCCAGAGAAGCTATCTAAGTTCTTCATAAGAGTCAAAAACAAAAAAGTACGTCTAGTCTCCTCAGTGATTTGTGATTACTCTAAATTCAAGGACATGTTAAAGCCTAAAGTGGTTACCTCATTGTTTATATATTTAAAGGAAGTGGGTGTGGATTTTGGGACAGCGATTATTAACAATTTGGAAGTGCGTATACCATGGGATAATAAAATTGTAAAGGTTTTAAAAGATGCAAGGGGCCCTTACTGGCCTCGAGATATCGATCCACCAGATGCTCAAACACCCGCATCCGTTCACAGTTCGGATGTTATACAGGTAGATGATGACATGGACGATATTATAATTGATATTAATAATGATAATAACGGCAATAACGATACGGTCGACGCTGGTAATAGTGGCAGCCATACCGAACATAGCGAATCCTTTATACCATTGGAATTGGGCAGGGAAATGAGTAGCGGGAACAAAAGAAATATAAATGCATGTGTAAAAAGTGAAGATGACAAATTATTACTTGAACAGAGAAAAAGAATGAGACTGGAGCGATTTATGACGAACAAAGCAGATCAAGGAAACGCAGTAGAAGCTAAAGTAAAAGAAGAAGGTATTGAAGGGCCAATAATTGGAAGATCTAAAGCGGTGTTTAAGCCGTATTTAAGATTGACATCGGCACCAGATCCTGACAAAGTGAGACCTGAAGCAGTACTCGTTCAAAGTTTAGCAGAAGTGGCACATAGATGGGATAATGATAAGAATTACTCATTTGCGTGTGATCAGCTTAAATCAATCCGTCAAGATCTTACTGTTCAGCATATCGAAGACAGATTTTCTGTTTTGGTATATGAAACACATGCAAGAATAGCCCTTTCAGTGCATGACTTGGGCGAATACAATCAATGCCAAACCCAACTAAGAAATTTGTATAAGAACCCATATCTTGCAGAGGTTGGCTCGGTAAAGGAATTTACAGGATACCGAATTCTATATACACTGTATACACTTATGTACAGTGACTTGAATGATCTTTTATTAAATCTTAGTGAACAAGAGGTTAATGACAAAGGAATAGATCATGCGATTGCTGTTGCATATTCTATTAATGAGAGCAATTTTACAGAGTTATTTAAGTTATTCAGAAATGCGCCATACTTGAATGCTTGCATAATGGAATGTTTTATATTTCGTGAAAGAGTGTCTGCATTTTCTAAGCTATGCAAATCTTACCGTCCTACCTTATCGTTAGAGAGCATTTGCAGTTTACTGGGATATCAAGATAAGGATGGATTTTTTAAAGATTTCGAAGTATGCGAAGAGATTGCTAAATGCAAGGCTCAAGGTCTTGATACAGTTGATACTAAAGCGGTGTACTCATCTGTTGAAGAATTAAAGGCTCGTAATAGGAAAGTTGATATTAAGGGTCAAATATGAAAAAGAACATGGATATATTTTGATTCAGATATTGAAGTGAAGAGAAGAAGAGAGGATCACAAAGCCATAGGTCTAAGTCTAATACATGCGAATGTTAGGGAAGGTGTATATTAAGTGGAAGATTATACTATGGAAATTGAAGCTTACTATCTACAGTGAATACGGCTCTACTGTTTCAAGAAGATAATCAAATCATAAAATACGAAAATCTTGTGAAGGAAAGGAAAGGGTAGCGCTCTCTTCATTATTTTGCCAGGAAACTTTTTGACAGTAAGCCTCTCCCCCAAAGAGGCCACTTTGATGAGAAAATGGGGGGGGAGGAGATTTATACACCAGAATATATCCCGCTATACCCATACGCCTACCGAGAATAATGATTATGAAACTGCAACATATATGTTACAAGCTACATGAATAATGGATCAATTTAGAAATGTAATATCAGGGTAATATCAACTTAGAATCAGCGTGCGGCTGATAAGCCTATCCCTCTCTTTAACCATTCTCCTGAACCCCCTGCATACGTTTTCGCTTCTACTATACCTAGTATTTACTCCCCTCTCTCACCCTTTACTTATATTTTTACTCACCCATAAATATTTTGAAGAGTATTGTTGCTTTCATTATCATTAATTACGACAAAAATTGACTGTTTTTCTATTCTTTGACATAAAGAGTTATACTTTGAAATTACTGCCTTATATCCAATATTTTTTTAGCTCTGCCTATCGTCTCACCATACTAGCAAATGTTAAAGGTAAGTAATTAGTAGAAGCCAACAAAGTGAAACAAGCAAATTTTGCTTGATCAGTATGTTGACTTATACGTACTAGAAGATATGTATACTAACTATTCTTTTTATAGGGATTGCGGAAGAAGAGCGGAGACCAAAAGCTCGCTCTTAAGAGCCATTTACCTGAAAAGCAGCCTGAAGCAATTCAAGCTCCTTCTAAAGCCATAAAAGCACTTTACGGATATGAAGGCGTCTCAAATGAAGAGCTTAGTTTTCACAAAGGTGACTTTTTCTACGTGATGAATGATTCATTTGATGGAAAATGGTATGATGCTTATAATCCTTCTACGAATGTTCGTGGAAGAGTTCCAGTACATCTTTTTGAAACATTAGATCGAACGCATACTGGAAATGTTGCAAGTGGCGTCAGTTCTTCATCGGCATCTTTGAATGGTGTTCGTACCTCAACTGCCACTACAAGTGCAATTATACCTCAAGAAGCGGTTAAAAAGGATTCTGGTTATTCTGAGAGCGCTCGTTCATCTGCCGGATCAAGCAAACTAGGGTCACTATTTGGAACTGTATTGTATGATTTTGTAGCCGAACAGGAAGATGAACTCGAAGCACATGAAGGTGATAATATTATAATTGTTGCTCAGACTAATCACGAATGGTTTGTTGCAAAACCTATTGGCCGGCTTGGAGGTCCTGGTCTTATACCCGTTTCTTATGTATCGATTAGAGATTTAGAGTCTGGTCAAGATGTGACTGATATATCAGATGCTATTAATAAATCAGGTCTTCCAAAAGTTGAGGAATGGAAAAAACACAACTACGATTATCAAGCCAAAAGTATTGCACTAGGTCAATTAGAAATTGACGATTCACATAGATACACTCACCCTCCTCAAGCTACTAGATACTCTGAAGCAGTAGTTACGGATAGAGCGCACTCTGCTTATGCACTTCAAACATCTAAGGCAAATGGCGCTTTGTTTTCTCCGGGCTTAGACCCTAATTCTCATTCTGTTATGTCACAGCCTGGCAGTGCTGCTTCTGTTGACGAATATATTACGACTGCTTCAGTTGTTTCATATGTATTTGATAAAGGAACTACGCATTTTTTGTTTGTAATCAGATGCGCAACTTCAAGAGGCGAACAAAGAGAGTTATATCGCTCATATGAAGATTTTTACGATGTCCAAGTGCGACTAATTCATGATTTTCCTAAAGAGGCGGGGCGATCGATGTCTCGAAGAATACTCCCCTATATCCCAGGACCAGTTACGAATGTAACTGATAAGATCACAGCAGCAAGAAAAGAAATTCTAGATCGTTATGTCTCTGAATTGCTAGCACTACCTTCATATATTTCTAGACAAGAAGTTGTACTACAGCTTTTCACACCCCGTAAAGGTGATATTGAAACATTACCAACCGGTGAAAGAAGTTATCGTACTTCATATGCTTCTAAAAAATCTCACAACACAACGCCAAGAACTTCGAATATATCATATTCATCATACGAAGATGGATCAAGCTCATATAATGGGAAGGCATTTAATCACAATTCTACTATAACATCTCCCTACTCAAAACCTGTTGCACCTCTCATGACTCGATCAACTTCAAATACCCCCGCAACATCAGTACCGGCAGTGGGACCAGCTACACAACATCATATATCAACTATGTCTTCTAGTAATCCACTAGAATTAGAACGACAATCATCACACAAGAGCGATGAAATGATGAAAATTAAAGTATTCTATGGTCAGGAAGCGGTAGCTTTGAGGATACCTCGTTCTATACAATTAGAAGAACTGTTAAACAGGCTTACCGAGAAACTTAGTGTTCAGAATTTATCTTTAGCGCTTAAGGATGTGGATGGAGCATTAAGACCGATATCCTCAGATCAAGCCCTCTCTGATATTCTCTATACTTCCGAGAAGGCTACTTTATACGCTGTCTAATAAGTGCATAAGTTTTTGATGCTTTTTACTTTTAATGACCCCTAAAAGAAAACATATTTGAATCGAGTAAAAGCTCAGGTTTTCTTTTCTTTTTCGAGTAAGCTACTTGTGAAATAATGCATAATAAGGACGCTATATTTGTTTTTGTTTGGCTTTGCGCGCACCTTAACTATTGCGCAACTTAATATAAATGTATGTGTATATTATTAATAGTAATGTCATAATAAATCCTATAGCTCAGATAAATGAAGAGATTGTAAGAGGATTGAGAAAAGTGCGGCTTAGATCTGTACGATGAACCCTATTTATTAGTCAGAGAATCATCACAACTTTCCTAAAGAAGAAATATTAGTCGTTTCGAGAACACTTATAAATAAATGCCACAATTTGCCACACTTAGCAATATATAAACAACACATTCCCCAAAGAAGATCTTGTTTTATTACACAGAATGCAAATATGACAGAAACTTCAACTAAAACGAGTATGATGGATATTGGTTCACATTGTGCTTTAAATACTTGTAGGAAACTCGATTTCTTACCATTCGATTGTGAACTTTGCAAGAAACGATTTTGTTCAGATCATCGATATCCTAAAGATCATGAATGTGTGAATAAATTTCAAGAGAAAATACAAGATAAACGAAAGGAACCTGCAACGAAGGTTTCAAGACTTCCTAAATGTGGTGACCCCGGATGTACAACATTGATAGATCCTACTAGATCACCAGGAACACTTTGCAGACAATGTCGAAAAGTTATGTGTTTGAAACATCGACATCAGCATGAATGTAAAAGTTTAGCCAAAAAAGAAGTTAAAAAAGCAGAAGAGAATGAAGAAAAAGCTAGCAAGATAAAGACAGCGCTTTCGAAATTTAAAGCATGGTCAGCTCCTAAAAAATCATCAGCAGCAGAACAAAGACTTCATTTATTAGAATTAAAAAAGAGTGCTAAGGGTGATTCAAATATAGATCTTGTAGAAAGAATATATTTAATGGTTGAAGCAGATTCAAGTTCACCTAATAGCAACAAAAAACAAGCGATGTATTTTGATAGAAAAATACCAGTAGGAGCATTGCTGGATAAAGCAGCTAAGGAACTTCAAATAATGAATTATAATAATTTGAAAGATGGAGATGAACAAAAATTAAGAATATACCATGTGAGAACAGGGCAGGTTCTTAATTTTTCAGATAAACTCAGGAATACTCAACTAGAACAGGGCGATACAATAGTGCTTGTTAGAGGTATCGCTTTACCACAATTAATATCATAGTTATCGTATATGGACTGGTAAATTGCAGTACCAATCTATGTAATCCGTTAGCGAAGATAAACTATCGTCATAAAGATGAAGACCATGTATAGTTAAAGTGCAAAGTTTTGGCAAATATTGTTTAATAGAGAATTCATCAGCTTTATAATGATCTAGGATTTCTCTAATTGTGAATGATTCAAGCGTGTTTGTATCCATTTGCGTTTGTCTCTTCAACCAGGAGGATGAACAATTAGCAACGTATATTCGCTTTATACTTGATCCTGAAAAATATATACTTGATCTACTCGCAAAAGTACAATCGTAAATATGTAGCTCACAAAGACTATCAAAATTCCAAATTCTATCTTTGCTCTTATTAGGTGCAAATCCAGTAAGGTACAAATGTGTTAATCTTTGTTGTAACGTCTTTCTAAGTCTAGAATTTAGCCTGCTAAAGTAAATAAACGATATAGTAAGACGTCTTAAAGATGTGCTGTATTCTAATATACTTTCTATTTCTTCAAAATCCTCAGTTCTAGTAGCTTTTACTGTTAAAGATTTCATAAAATGTGCTTGTTTATATAGTAGATCTAATGATTTTAATACTTTTAGACCACTCTTATTATATTCAAATCTCCATATAGGTTGCGGTATTTTATAAAGCGCGATATCTGTCCAGGCAATAGTACAAAGGTACTTCCATTGTTTATTGATTTGTCTGCATATTAGTATATCATTTTGATCTAAAAATCTTAATATATTCACTATAATTTCGTTTGGAAGATTTTTAATATCGAGATCAAGATGCATTTTGTTTGGTAATGTTGTGATTGAGCAGAAATAGGAAAGTGGGTGTGATGATTTGGATAACCGTAGTGTTTATTTATATCATGTAGATCTAAAATGAGTTACGCGTCTTAAAAATTAACGCGTTTATTCTTAATTTTTTTTTTACTTCGTTTGATTATTTCATTAAATATCATATTATTAAGAGGAATATTTATCTTCTAAAAACAAGAAAGAGTTGGAGTTCAAAAATGGACACATGCGGTTAATCAAGAGTTCAAAGGTTGAGTTCAAATACACTAACTGGTGGTCTTCTTAGTCTGCTAATACTACTTCTTGACGCACTTCTTGACGCACTTCTAGAACTACTTGCAGATGATGAAGCCGATGAAAATGAAGAAGATGAAAACTCAGATGTATGATTGCCATCAAAATCAAGATATACGGTACCTCTTCCTCTAAATCTTGTTCCAAGTACGGAAGTAAGTTTTGTCCTTTTTGAAATATCACTGCACAGTTCGAGAATACTAATATCATCAAGTCTTTGTTTAACAGATTCTAAAACCACAGATTCAGGCGATGAATAAAAATTGACTTGCGTAGCTAACCAGTAAATATTGCAATTATTAACCCATAGCATGCAGTCATCTTGAAATTTAAAAAACACCTTGGCTGGATTATATTCAAAGTAAAGGTGTCTAACATAATCTAAATGTATAACACTTCCGTCCACTGGTGGTGCAATTATATCTGGCTTTCCAATGACGCGAATATCTTTCAACATAGGAAACCCACTGAAGAAACGTGTTCCCTGTGAATCTATAATTCTATACCAATCAGGAGCTGTAATTACAAGTCTTTCAAGAGATAAAGAATCTAATTTCAATAAAATCTTTTCTGCACAGACTTTCATAGGAGTAACAAGCTCTAAAACTGTAAGAACTTTACCTGAAAAGGCTTCAATAACCGTTTCCTGACAGCTCTCAGAAGCATCACAAAATTCTCCACCTATACGAATCTCTTGCGCTCTACCTATTATACTAATTACATCGCTTCTATTCATGGCCCAACTCACATTAAATCCTTCAACACAATCAAAAGTACATCCTTTATAATCTGAAGCAAGTAAAGTAGCGTATGCTCTTACTGCTTTCACAACATTATTCCACCGTCGACATACAGTTCGAGCCTTAAGCAAGTTGTCATGGTCTAAGTGACCAAAAATAGAATATAAAAGCTCGTTGGGTAATTGCTGTACCGACATGTTTTGGTGTATGCAAAGAAAAGAAAGTTTCGGTGTAAACTGTGGATATTCCATTATATAAGTGTAAAATCCTCCAAAACCCTTCAATGATACATATCAGCAATTCGTTCAAGATCCACCGCTGCATACATTAAGACATAGACAAAAAATTCGAACCCTTCTTGAATCATCGCAACTCAAGGGAAGAGACATTCCCACTCATGCCGTGTATAAGCACAAGCTATTCGTTAGTCCAACATAGACTTCACTAGAACCCTAGAAATATTTATATTTAAAAAAGAAATCCCCTAAAAACCATAAAATTATTCGTTATTATGTACCAATACAATCAGAGATTGGCAGATTCCATATATGAGTTATCTATTTTCGCGAAGTAAAGTCTAGCCCAAAGATTCCTTTCGAAGCAGGTTTAGATTTTCTCTTTTCTGGCGGACGAACAATATATATACGAGAACCAAACTTTGGATCAACGATTAGGTACCGATAATCAAAAAAGCCACTGTCATCCTTAAACATTTCAAGCTGTACAACACCAGAACCAGTTGGACCTTCAATATTAAACCTCATAAATACCTTCTCATTTCCATCTTTATCTTTAATTCTTTGACTATGAATAGGTCGATCATGAACCCATCCATTCCCGGTATTTTCACCAAAGGCTTTCATAGGTGTTCCAAAGGTCTTTTGACATACAGGATCCTGTTCTACTCTTCGAACAGCCTTATTAAATAAAACTGGATCTGCCAATGGCGAAAATATTTCAGTAACAATATAATATATAGTCATTCCAGACATACCAAGACCAACTACTACCAAAGATCCGTAAAGGGTATAAGTAAATACTTTCTTACCAAAGATCAGAAACTTGCGTAAACTCGATGTACCTTGTTTACTTTGACTTTTATCACTTGAAGATGAGTTTTGTCTTGCTTCGCTTGCCGTAGTAGTATGTGTTGCATATGCTCTATATGCTAACAAGCTGTGCATCGGTGCTTCCGTCCTGTACAATAGTGAATGACCACTGCCAATACATCTACGACCAAAAAACCCAATATTCTTAGCTAAAGACATAATGAAATAGAATAAAAAACCAGGATAGAAACAGTTGCTCAAAGAAAAAACTTCTTCTTGTTTTGAGTATGCCCTTTTCAATAATATCGCTTTGAGATGTTGCTTCTTAAACACCACTTCGATTCTTACCTCAATTGACCAGATCGCAAATATCTCCAGCTTTTAAGCAACCTAGAATAATCAAAATAACACCTTATAGAGATTTTTTCCCCTGTTATTCTTCAGCTACAGTAAAGAAACAGGCGAGCACGAAATAGAATAAAAAATCTGTGGGGAAGAAAAAAAAATACATTAAAAATATAGGGCTTAGAGGGCATAAAATATAAACCATTTGCACCTTATTTCACCATCAACTTTTTGGTATTGGCCCACACACTTAGTTTACTCTACTTTACCACTGCTCTTCGTTGTTCAAAGGTCCCCCTTCCCTTTTTTTTCTCTCATTTCTTTACATTATATATACAAGAGTGCGTATAAAAAACTCCCTCTTGATTGCTCTATTATTGAATATTTTAAAAAAGTTTTGATTTGAAGAAAAAATACACCTTTGTTTGCTTCTTATCTTTAACCTTTATTAACAGTTTTTCTTGTTTGGTTTCCGCGTGATTTTTTGAGGAGGATCGCCTATTCTAAAACAAATACAGCATATCACATTTAAGCACCTTATTAAAGCGATTTTAAAACGTATATATATTTGTTTTTAGTTAAAAATCAGATTGAGTAGAAATGAGCGAACTGGCTAGCAAAGAAGAAGTTTCAGCTCTTTTTACAGCTCTTAAAAAGCGATCAGCTAACCAAATTTGTTTTGATTGTGGTGCCAAAAACCCCACCTGGGCTTCGGTAACATTTGCTGTTTATGTCTGTCTTGATTGTTCTGCAAAACATCGTAATCTAGGCGTTCATGTAACATTTATTCGTAGCACTACTTTAGATGGCTGGAAACAAACACAGTTACGTCGAATGAAAGTTGGTGGTAATGATAGTGCGCGTGACTATTTTATTAAGAATGGTGGTGTTGCATATGTAGATGCTGCTGATCTTAAAGAAAAGTATACAAGCTCAGTTGCACGCGATTATACTGAAGAAATTGATCACCGTGTTGAAATCGATGCTGCTAACTTTCCCAACGCTGTATCTGTAACAGATATACTGGATGAATCAAGCGAAGCTTCTAGTGATAAGGAGAAGGATGGTGATTTTTTCTCTAGTTGGGATAAACCTGTAGTTAGAACTGCAACACCAAATGTACCAACGCCCGTATCTTTATCTAGAACTGCGTCACCTGTACCAACTGCTGTCAAGCCCAAGACTGTTACTGTTAAGAAAACATCTACAGATGCTACCCAAGGTGCAAAGCGATCAGGCAAATCAATCTTAGCTTCTAAGAAAAAACCATTAGGTAAGAAGATCGCCGCAGAATCTAAGGCTTTGGATGTTGATTTTGATGAACTTGAAAAACAAGCCAAAGAAGAAGCCGAGCAAGCTAAGCGTTTAGGATACAATCCTAATGCAAAAGAAGAAGCACTAGACGATGAAGAAGAAGGTAATTCTGCTGTGGCATCTATCCCACTTAATCGTAGACCTACTGCTGGAAGTTTAAGTGGTGGTTTGGGCAAGCTGGAACTTAACGATACAAGTGACAGTAAGTTTGCACAACCTGTCATTCCTAAGTTAGGATTTGGCGCTACCCGCTCAAAGAAGCCTGCTGGATCATCATCTGAAACTTCAAGATCACCTGCTCCTGAAAAAGTTGCTTCTGCCCCCAAAGCCGCATCATACTCCAGTTACTCTGCTGAACCTTCTGATGAAGGCTCTTCAAAGTTTGGTGCTCAAAAGGGCATTTCATCCGATGAATTTTTTGGCCGTAACCAATTTGCTCCCGAAGTACAGGCAGAGGCAAGAACACGTCTAAGAGAATTTGAAGGTTCTCAAGGTATTTCATCTAGTCAATACTTTGGAACCGAAGAAGAGGAAGAAGATGCATCTCTGGATGACTTTGCTAGTATTGAAAGATCCGCCCGTGATTTTGCTACTCGTATAGTAGGTACTGCAGCCGATGATTTTGATGGAATCAAAGATATAGTCGAAGTCGGTAAATCACGATTTCAAGATATGGTCCGCAATTATCTTCGTCAATAGATCAATGGGACTGATATATATCGGGGGTTTAATATATAGACAGAAGAACAAGAATTTTACGAGCAAAAAGGAAAGATGTAACGATGTTATTGAAGAAAAGAAAAGTTTTACAATCGTAAGCTTCTTTTTTGGGTACCTTATATTCTTCGAGGTTTCTTTCCACGACTGCGCAACAATATACCTTTTTATTACTAACGTTAGATCCATACCTGTCTTTTTAAAGATACAATAGTATTGTTTGGCCTGTCTATGAAAAATGATAGATAGGATTAAGATCAAAGAATAAGATGAAAGAAAAAATAAAACATTATGTCATGCAAGTATAATTGAAATAATTCCAATGACCATTGAAAGGCTAAGATTTATAGAGGGAAAACCCCGGGAAATCGCAAAGCACCATTGTCATGAATCAAAGCGCCAGCTTTGAGAAGTGCTAATGTGAGGTCATCCATAAGATCATTAGGATTCTCAATTCCAACACAAAGTCGGATCAAATCCTCTGGAAGCTGTCTCTCCTTACGGGTTTCAGGATCAATAGATGCATGAGACATCTTACATGGAATTGAAATTAATGAATTGACACAACCAAAAGAGACACTGACACCCCATAGTCTAGTGCTTTCAACTATACGCTCCGATAAATCTACCGAACCAGTCTCAAAACTCAATACAGCACCCGCACCTCGAGCTTGAGACCAATGTAAATCATGCTGAGGATGTGAGCGTAGCCCTGGATATCGAACTTGAAACCCATATCCCTCTAACATCTCAGCGACTAGTTGAGCATTACGTTGTTGCTTTTCTAACCTAACAGCTAAAGTTTTAATACCTCTCATAAGAAGCCAGCAATCAAAAGGCGCAAGACCACACCCAGTGGAATTAATAAAAAAGTATAGCTGTTCAGCAAGCTCGCTACTGTTTACAGCAATTATACCGGCCATTAAATCATGATGACCAGACAAATATTTAGTAGCACTCTCGTAAACAATATCAGCACCTAGTTCTAAAGGATTTTGTAACAAAGGAGACATCATAGTATTGTCTACCACCACAATAGCACGAGGAGATACAGAATGTACAGCATCTGAAATTTCTCTTATAGGAGCTATCTTTATTAGGGGATTTGTAGGACTTTCAAGAAGAACCATAGCGGTATTCTCAGAGACAACAGCTTTTACAGAATCGGCATTTGTAGTATCAACATGGTGCACTATAACATTATTTGTAGTTTTCAAATAATTCAAAAGTCTATTAGACCCTCCATAAAGATCATCGCCAGCAATTACATGATCACCTGGCTTTAAAATACGAGTTATCACATCCAAGGAGCCCATTCCACTCGTGACAGCAAGTGCTCTTGTGGCACCAATAATCTTAGCTACATGTCTTTCTAAATGAGACCTTGTAGGATTGCCAGATCTTGTATAATCAAACTCACCAGATCCCTTAAATGTAGCAGTCTGATACAATGGCGCAGAAGAAGCTGCATATTGATCGTTATGTTCAGAGCTTACCACTTCAGTGTCGATCGCATAGCGCTTTCCATCTCTAGGACTTGTTGGTGCAGGAGAAGGAGGTAATTTATCGTCCATATTTGTTCTATATATTCTCTCTTTTCACCTGTTGGAAGCTACTCGTATTATTTTCAATACAGACGTCCTTTGAGGGTATGTCGCAATCGAAGATACACTTTTTTCTACAAGAAGAAAAGTTACCTGTGAATTGCGAAATCTTATAGAGCCCCACAACAGTTACAATGTATCTTCGAGAAAAAAAAGATAATTCTTCTTTATTGGTCGAAAAAATCTAATCATGGAATTGCACCATTTCCAATGATAAGAGCCGGGTAGCACAGCAAAACTAAAGCTATTATAACTGAAACCAGTTATATAAAAATTACTTTCTAAGCCGTAATACAGGTAGTCCTAAAAGGGTATCATCTAAATAAAACAATCGAACTGTTTCTTATTTATCTCGATCAACTTTCCGTATAAATACAAACCATTCTACATAACTTGTACGTTCTTTTAACATTATAATAATTTTAGGTGGTCATTTAATAGAAAGGTTACAGGAGAAAAGAAAATAACTATGGCTATTCCTACGACTCCTAGAAAGAATAGACTAGGTCCTAGAGAGCTTCCTCCAGGGTACTCTCAATCCGACAATAACAATGCGAGTCCTGCTTATGTTGAATCCAGACGTCTTTCAGCTTCACCGGTAAGACTGTCCCCTTTGAAGCCAGCGTATGCCGTGAATAATGATACTGGTGTTATTAACAACAGTTCCTCTATGCTGTTTGGTCCTACCGCAGATTTAGGTGCTGGCTTAGGAATTAGATCCACAGAGCTACAGGGCCCGTTCACTTCTATTTCTAGTTCTCCACCTTTGAGATATTCACCTACAAGAAATGGATCGCCTGATACTCTTTTTAATCAGCCATCTTCTAGAAGGAATAACGGCTCAGAATATGAATCCGATATCGAAAAGGTTTCTATAGGAGAAGCCAAATCTGAGATAAGTTTCGACAATCTTGAATCATACATGAACAATCAACTTTCTCCTCAAATGACTATGAGTTCTGGAAAGTATGAAGTTCCTGAAACTACACATGTACGCAGAAATAAAAATTATGAAAAAAGAAAAGTACAGCTTACTCATGGAAATCTTGTGCTTGATTGCCCAGTTCCCAGTAAACTTCTTAGTTTTCTTCCTCGAAGAGACAATGAAGAATTTAGATCTATGAGATATACCGCTGCAACATGTGATGCAAATGATTTCATGTTAAATGGGTTTAGTCTTAGAGCTGCAGAGACGGGTAGAGATACTGAAATTGCTATATGTATCACACTTTATAATGAGTCTCATATTGAGTTAACTAGAACTTTACATTCAGTCATGAAAAATGTAGCTCATTTATGTTCTAGGAATAGGTCTCGTATTTGGGGACCTGATGGCTGGAAGAAAGTTGTTGTAACAATCGTGGCAGATGGGCGCAAAAAGGTTCACCCCCGTGTTTTAGATATGCTTTCAGCTATTGGTGTTTATCAAGATGGAATTGCTAAAAATTCTGTTAATGGAAAAACAGTCCAAGCCCATATATATGAATACACTACGCAAGTCTCGATTGATTCAGACTTGAAGTTTAAAGGTGCTGAAAAAGGTATAGTTCCTGTTCAAGTTGTTTTATGTATTAAAGAAAACAACTTGAAGAAGATTAATTCTCATCGTTGGTTTTTTAATGGTCTTTGTGCTAATTTGCAGCCTAATATTTGCATAATGCTGGATGTAGGAACAAAGCCTGGAAACTGTTCTATATATCACCTTTGGAAATCATTTGACTCTGACTCTAATGTTGCAGGAGCATGTGGTGAAATTTTAGCAATGAAAGGTAAAGGTTGGAGACATCTTTTAAACCCACTTGTTGCTTCTCAGAATTTTGAATACAAAATATCAAACATTCTTGACAAACCAATGGAGAGTGTCTTTGGATATATAACAGTACTTCCTGGTGCACTTTCTGCATATAGGTATATTGCTTTGCAGAATAATGATGAAGGGAATGGCCCATTGACCCAATATTTCAAAGGCGAAGTTGGTCACAGCGGATCAGATATGAGTAATGTTTTTAATGCTAATATGTATTTAGCTGAAGACCGTATTTTGTGTTGGGAACTGGTTGCTAAAAAAGATGAAAGATGGATATTGAAGTATGTCAAAGCGGCAACTGGTGAAACAGATGTACCAGACTCAATTGCGGAGTTTATTAGTCAACGCAGAAGATGGCTGAATGGTTCTTTCTTTGCAGCAGTATATGCACAGTTGTCCTTTAGACAAATTTGGAAAACTGACCATTCTATGATGAGAAAAGCAATGCTACACTTGCAATTTTTTTATTTGCTTGCGAATTTGATTTTCAATTATTTCAGTTTAGGAAATTTTTATCTTTCGGTCTATTTTATCGCGGGATCGTTTGCTTCAACCGGCTCTATTGTAGGAGACTCGCTTGCTGGAAAGGTGTTTTTTTACATATTTCAACTGCTTCTGATTATTTTGATGGCCAGTCAGTTTATTATTTCGCTTGGTAATAGGCCACAAGGTGCCAAGATTCTTTTTGGAATAAGTATGGGGATCTTTGCATTGATAATGGCTTATACCACTGGGTGTACACTTTATTATATCGTTGTTTCATTATCTTCGATGGCGAGCGGAGAAAGTTTGATTGGAAACAACGCATTTACCAATATAGTTGTATCTATGGTTTCCACATTTGGAATATACTTCTTGATGTCTATACTCTATCTCGATCCTTGGCATATGCTTACATCTTTTATACAATACTTTTTGCTTTTGCCAAGTTACATTTGCATACTTCAAGTTTTTGCATTTTGCAATACGCATGACATTTCATGGGGAACTAAAGGTGAGAACGTTGAAGCAACAGATTTAGGAGCGGCAGATAGCCCTGCTGATAAAGCTGGAAAGAAAGACGAGGTAGTAATTGACATGCCGTCTCAACAGATTGATATAGACACCGGATATGAAAATTCTTTGATAAACCTTAGAGAGAGGCGCGAAGTTGCATCGTCTCCTTTGGACGAGACGACGATCAGGAATGATTATTATAGAAAGACAAGAACCATGGTGGTAATGACGTGGACTATGGCTAATTTAACTTTAGTGTATATTGCAGTTCATGTATTTTCAGTGAATGATCCCGGCTCAAATGGGTATTTGAGATTTATGCTTTGGACAATTGCCGCTCTGTCAAGCTTCCGCGCTATTGGATCGTTGGCTTATTTGATCTGGTTAGGACTTCAGTACATAGTCACCAGCAGGGATCGCATTTCCCGAAGAATGAAACAAGGAAAGAGCTCACAATGAAGATTCCATCATACCATTTTAAGATTTTAGATAATAGTGGAATAAGATACCCAATTTATAAGCAAATATAAGTATTTCGTCTAATAAAGAATTTACACTATAGGTTTGCTTCAAGAAATAAATTGTAAAGAGTGCATAAATATGCGATGATTGACCGGCATACAAATTATGTTTATATGAGCAAGAAGTAGTAGAAGCAAACTGTCAAAGAGTTTGAAGTTTTTTGTAGAGGGAACTCGGCATATATTTCATAGGTAGATTCGTATGAAGGATGGAGGAGAGCTCACGGAGTAAAAAGTGACAAAACATACAAAGAGCTTTAACGAAATTCAGAAGCCTTTTAAGATTTACAAACCACAATTAAAAGGCTATGAGGGTCAGACATTTGCTAAAAGTTTTGAATCATTAAGATATGTACCAAGTGTTATTGAGCACATACGATTTAATTGATCGATAAGTATCCAAACTAGCCGTTATAACGAAGATGACAGCATATCCCATCAGGGCATCCAGGCAAATGGTGATAATCTTAAATTAATAGTTATTTCTTTCTCTTATACCAATCCTATCCATTACGTACAAAAGGATATGAAGTTTAACAAGTGCGTAGACTATATTTCAAGGGTTTGAGGGATCCATCGATTCTGAGAGTTCATGTAACTTGTTGATGATGTGATATCAGATGCAGACACGCCTCCAACACTGTTTTAGATAAGGCATCTTTGCTGCCAAAGATAAAATCAGATGCAGACACGCCTCCAACACTGTTTTAGATAAGGCATCTTTGCTGCCAAAGATAAAACAACCGTAGTATAGAAAAATATTCTAAAATTGATATCTCTCTTGGAGGCGTAGTGAAACCTATATTTGTTAGTGTTTTCGGGTATAACTTAAATGTCTGCGTATATAGGATAGGTGTTAAAGATATAGATGATTAAGTCTAGGATAAACCAAAGTTTACTTATTAGTTAGACGTATAAATACCATCATATGATGCACAGATTGGATGGTAGTATATATACTGTAGTTAATATAGGCATAAGTATAACTCCATGGCTCGTTCAGAGAGTATGACTGCTTTTCATTATAGTAGAATAGATATCCGCATAATTAAAGAAAACGCCCACTCTTTAGATTGCAAGCATGAGATACTTGTTAAAGTCAAGATTGGAATTTTATCCATATAAGAAGCAAGGTCTAAAATTACTTGTTTATAATGTTTAGCGATTATTAATTATCATTGACATTAATTAAGTAAGAACTAATTAAAGTGTCATAGTTAGACAGTTCTTTGGTGCCTTCATTTAAACAGAGTGAATTATGCGATTGAAGAGTAAATATGTATAATAATTAATTTTTCAAAGTGCGACTTAATGATTTAGTTTAAATCAATCATATAACCGTTAGAGAATGATTTTGCACCATTTGCGTAATATAATTAGTATATTACTTTTTTCAACACCATAAAGTGGTCAGATTTAAGATAATTAATATTTTAATCATACATAACTACTATAGGATAAGTTTTACATCTAATTAGTGAGTTATAACATCATATCCGATTACCGATTCGGAAACTATGGAATACCAATACGATGAATATGTCTGAAATTTCACTATATAAATATACGCGAATTTCCTACCTTCAGATCATCACATTCTCCTTTAGCATCAACAAACTGCATCAACAAACTGCATCAGCAAATAGCATCAATGAAATTCTATACACCTGTTATCGCTCTTGCTTCAATCGCTCAAGGTCTTTATTTCTCAGTTAATGGGCAAACTAAGAATCATGGAGTCTTAACCATGAACAATGGCATGGCTTTCGTATCTAAAACCAATCCTACTGATTTTAGTTATATAGACAATTTAATTTATTATGAGAGTGATGATTCCCAATATTATATTGGAATACTCGGTGGTATCATAGGTCATGCCTACCCTTCTGTTCAACCTACTAGTTTAGATGAAGGTATACTGAATATTAACGGATATACAAATTTCTACATTTGCACCAGCAGTGGTTACATTATTGCAACAGATGAAAACGATGATTCCTGTGAATTAGTATGGTTGATACCCTCTGAGTAGCTAAATTAGAGTCAAGGCTGAGTGACGTAACTAATATATTAGGAATTAAAGAAGTAATGTTACGATAAATATAAATCTTGTAAATAACTTCTATGAAAAGAACCTTGTTATGGCTATAAAGTAGATCTTAATAGTAGTATAAATCTTCAGTTGAACATCTATAGAGTTGTGTTAATTAGTTCATTGCTTTCATGTACTTATCCGAGGAATCATTGAAAGGTGAGAAAATCGAAATGGTCATACCAGTGCTAGAACACCTATCACTTTTAAATGAACTATGATATATTGAGGTACGAATATTCTGGAAAAATAGCAACTGTTGGAAACTTTGAAGAAGTCTTTGGTGTAGATGCCAAACAATCTGCCAGTATTTTTGCCAATAATTATCAGACGTAGATTATTCTTATTTTGGTATTTATGTCCTGAAATGAACGGTACTATTGCAATACTGTAATGATTAATATAGAAGTTGTCCAAGTGTAAGTTAGTACTTGTTAACCTGCTTATACATGCATATCCAACATTTAATGAAGCATCTAAAAGAGGAGATTCCTGCACTGGAACTGCAAACAGAAATCATCCGTACAGAAGTGTGTGCGGAATTCGTACATGACTAATTTGCTATTACCCTTTGTTTACAGGATTGCTAATAAATACTCCGTATTGATGGTTCTTGAACCATATCTTATTTTATCTTGTTTAGATAAGTTACCTAAATTTGTTTTATCGTTTATATATCTATATTCTTATATTGTTCTACAATTTTATTGATATATTACAGTAGTCTTATTCCTTTAAGTACTCCTGTGATAAACCCCATATATAAGAATCGTTTTATATATTTCCCTGTCTATTTGTCTAACTTGAGAATAGAATTGTGTGTTATTTAATAGAGTACTTTCATTAGTATTACTTAAGATAATACAGGATCAAAGAGAACGATTTCTAATTATAGGATACACAGTATTCTCTCTTGAGTTAACTAAAGGTGACTCAAATTATAAAGAACCCCAGAAAGTGATGTGGTAGCCTGTCACCGTTAGAGGATAATGATTACTCAGCGATGCATTTAGAAGCATGAGAGCAATTAGTCTTTGGGTGACATATTATCGGCCAGCTAAAACCAGAATAATTTCATTAAATTAAAACGTTGAACTGCTACGATGAGAATAAAAGGACACATATTGCCTATAATTGTAAGGTAGTGATAATTGCTTGCCATAGAGAGAACGGCGAAAAATCTAACATGCATCAGCGCTTGGAATGATGAATCTTATCTACCGAAAATGACTACAAGCATATATATCTAATGGATCTTAATTAAAGTCGTTTATTTAAGTAGTTTATAGAATTGTTAATTGCAATTCATCGGAATTATTGACCTGATGGTAATGCATGTGTTCGAGTCTCTGGCTGGTTGATATTTGAGTTCTTTGAATATGCTCAATGTACAGCTTATGACAGCGTAATTTACCCCCCACTTGAATGAAAAGGTAGATGGAGTTCTGGAGATGAAGCAAAACTTAAAGACTATATATAGATGGTCTAGAATGAAGCTATTTCCTTGCGCACAATAAAATGAAATACAGCTACATACTTTACGCTCTTTCTCTAGGAGTCAATGCAAACCCGTTTACATTTGAAGCAGATGTTTTAGAAAGAGGAAGCAATGACAATTTGCCAGTAATTGGAACAGTTGCACTTTATCCGGAAGGTGCGTTGCCTGGAAGTACAGTTCTCAATCAAACTGCTGTAGATAATATGAGATCGTTTTGCACTGATAAATTTAATGAAGTGTACGGAGGGAAATATCAAAAGAGAAGTCTTCTTTGTTACGGTCCATACTGCCCAGGAAAGCCATATGTATTATCAGATAATACACCAGCAGGTGCTAATATTAAATATTCTGTTGTATCAGATGTTCTGGGCATTGGAATCCCCAACTGGACTCAATCTTCTGAGTGTATTTGCAACAAGTATAGTACATCACCTATAACAAGATCTGTTACAAGTTCAACTACGACCACATCTACTACTACGTGGGCTAATGGTAAAGAATTATCTAGCCAAGGCACTTGGACTGCGTTTGAAAAATCTTTGACTACCGGTTTTGGTATTAAGACTTCTACATCCAAAACTTATGCATCGTCGAATGCTGTTACAAATACTGTTACAACTACTTATACTTTCCCTGCAGGAGTGAACAGTGTGATAATAGGAAGGATTGTAAAGGCAATTGTATGGGCTCAAGAAGTAGCAGTAATAAAATTGCCTCTTTCAGACTGCTGCACTCGCCAAGGAAAGTATTATAATTCAGATTATAAAGATTTGACAACTGAATGCTGGGGCTATGATGGTATATACAATGTATATGAATTACCTGTTAGCGGAGATCAGTATTACTCAATTGCTTTACTTTCAGGTGACGCAGCAGATGAGGTCTGTTCTAAGCAATGCAATATGAACTTTGCACCTAGAGATGATTTGGAATCTGATGAATTGGATTTTGAACCAACTACAATTAGTGTGAGTGATGATGAGCCGGGCTTAACTATTCTCAAAGATTTTGGTGACGAGGTTTTACAAAAGCGAGCTGGACAAGATCCTGACTCCAGCAGTGTACCACCTACTGGAACATTTATAACTTCTCCTATCTGGTCGGAAACACAACTACCAATGTCAAAATATACTGCAAGTACGGTGACATTGACAGGCTATTGAAAGAACAGAATAGCTTTGGCTAAGCGGGCAAAGGGCGCCTTCTTTATGTAGTTAACGTATAATTAACATGTTAGTATATATGGGATATTTTACTTATTGGATTTCCGTTTGAAAACGTAAAGCTAAACGATTAAGAACAGAACGTCAATGATCAGATAAGTAAATTACAATGCAATTCTTTAAACTGCAATTATAGAAAATGAATTTCATTTCTGATTTCGTAAGCAAAGGGTTCCCATCATTATCTAAATGATACCAATCAGAAGTCTTACTTAGGACAGGAGATCTAGATGTGGTGGTTGCTCATAAAATGATTAAATAAGAGGCAGAGTTGGCCGGTCAACTGAAACAAGTTCGGTAAAACTGAAAGCAAATTTACACAATATTTAAAGAATGCTAACTTTGAAATATGTGATATTAACTTCTTCTGTAGTTGGAACTATCTCTACTTAGATTCAAAAATATGCAATATGTGGGCTAAGTAATGAACTAGTACCATTAAATGAATTGAGCAAAAGTAGAAATAGTGCATTATTGAGTCGAAGAATGGTTCTAAAAACATGTAAATTACATCATATATTCCATAATATAACCAATACTACCTGTATCATTTGTAGTGCAGCGCCTAGGAAATTGTATACACTTAGATCCAATATTCTTACATGGTTTTTTGACTATTGTACTTATGTGGTCCAATCGACTAAAGATAAGAAGGCCTAGAGAGCTCTAAAAGGTGGCTTTCGTATAGAACAAGGAAGGCTTATCGCTAAGATTCTTACATATATATAAACATCCTATAAATGCAGGGGAAGTGATTGATTATTTACATATCACTTTATTTGGTTATATATATGTACTTACTGAGTATATTTTGCGTAGCGGTGCGAGCGTTCCCCCTTGTTTTTGAACATGATCTGTTCAGAAAGGGAAGTAACGACGACTTGCCAGTTATTGGAACGGTAACACTTTACCCAGAGGGCAATCTGCCTGGTACTAAAAATGTTACGCAAAGTGCTATGGATGATATGAGAACATTTTGTGGTAATAAGTTTGAGGAGATATATGCGGGAAAGTATCAAAAGCAATCGCAAATGTGTTACTTCGGATACTGTCCTGGCCCACCTTATGTTTTAAGTGGTTCTGTGCCTTCAAAGGCCAGTTTTAAGTATACAGTTGTTTCTGACATATTAGGTATCGGTATACCCAATTGGACCCAGTCATCTGAATGTATTTGTAACAAGTACAGCACTACGCCTATTACAAGGGTTGTCACAAGTACAACTACTTCTACATATTCGAAGACATGGTCTACTACTAAAGACATGTCAAGTCAAGGCTCATGGAACGGCTTTGATAAAGCATTGAGTGGTGGGGTGACCATAAGAAGTACTACCACAGAGACCACTGCTTCAACAAACTCTGTAACTAACACAGTTACGACGACTTATACGTTTCCTGCAGGGATGAACAGTGTCATACTTGGAAGGACAATGAAAGCTATTGTATGGGCACAAGAGCTAGCTTTTATACAACTTCCCCTTTGTGACTGTTGCACTTACAAAGGTATGTATTACAATGACAATTTCAAAGATCTCACAACTGAGTGCTGGGCCTTTGATGGTATATACAATGTATACGAACTACCTGTTAGCGGAGATCAATACTATTCAATAGCCTTGCTGTCTGGTGATACAGCAGACCAAGTTTGCAGCAAACAGTGCAACATCAACAATATGGATGACGTTTTTAGCGAAACAGATGCAGAAGATATTCAATTAGACTCAAAAGAGTTTTCAGAGATTGTGGCTAGAGGAGAAAAGGACATTACTATTATTAAAGATTTTGGAGAGCCAGTATTGGAAAATGTAGCGATGGACAATACAACGACTTCTCAATCTTCTGTTCCAACTTCTTCTGAACCGCCTCCACCAACCGGTACATTTATTACATCTCCGGTATGGTCTCAAACTAAAATGCCAAGTTCATCGTTTAAGATGGAAACGGTAACGCTCACAGACCACTATTGAGAGAAAGTAGGAATTTTCTATAAGAGATTATAACCGGCAACAAGTGGATTATGGAGATTTAGATATGCAATAAAGATTTGATTTTAGCAATGTGTTGCAATAAGAGAAACAGCTGGCATTGGAAATAGGTACGCCACTTACGCTGAATACAATGAGTATATCAGAAGGCATATTTGCCGACCCATAAATATTATTAAGGAATATAGTATAAAGTGCACCTTCTTGGGATTAGGAAAGTAAGCGCATTCCTCGCGAGGGGGATAGTAGCTCATCAAACTTCACAAGCCCTTTAGACATTAATAGAACTCAGAGCATGCAACATTGAAATACGTTCTCCGAAGAAATCTGTAATTATATTTTGTTCAATCAAGCAGACAAGTTTAGAATATATGATATTGGGTAGAAAATCATATATTTATGGCCTAGTAATGGCTGGCTTTGAAATATAAGCTGTTGTAAAGTAGGAAACTTTTGAGAATGAGAAGGCCGAATAATTTCACTTGTCGTGCTTTACTACTTAAACTTGTTTTCTCTGTTCCTAATGTTACTGGGATGGCAGAATAATGCATGATATAACTATGATGTAAGCTACTTAGAAGTAGTCGCAACGCACATGCTTTAATGATCTGCTCATTAATTTACCCAATTTAGAAGCTATATTCGAAACGAAAGATTCAACTTTGTAAGCACTTATGACATGAGTCAACTTAGGTAGTACAAAACGGCCAACTTAAACAGATTTGATATTCCGAATGGTTACTCCTATACGATAGGCCAAATATTCTAAATGAATTATTATTGCTGTAATTGATGAACTATGATCTTTGAATTAGTACTATTATTGAAGGAAGCGTAAAATTTGAACTGCCGACTGTAAGCATGCTAGGCTATACAAAGTACCTTTCATTGTTTGATTGAAACCATAATTAATCTGATGAGATTTTTCCTCTCTGGTGCACAGATCAAGCGAACTGTATCAAAGGCTTAAAGCGCTTCAGAGCTACATAAGCATGTTACAATTACAGCTTCATGGAGCCACTCTAGAAAGAGATACGCATATCTTATTTCTTATATAAGGAAGTAAAACAGCAAGATTGAAAGCGTAAAATTATTTGAACAGCTGCAATATGATGTACTCTTACCTCCTAAGTGCGCTCTGTGCAGTGGCTAAAGCTTATCCTTTTACGTTTGAGCATGATTTCTTCAACAGAGATAGCAATGATGATTTACCAGTTATTGGAACTGTAACACTTTATCCAGAAGATGATTTACCGGGGAGTAAAAATATTACTCAAGGCCCTATGGATGATATGAGAACTTTTTGTGTCAATAAGTTTGATGAAGTATACGGCGGGAAATATCAAAAGCAATCAGAAATGTGTAACTGGGTATACTGTCCTGGTCCACCATATGTTTTAAGTGGATCTACACCTTCAAAAGCAACTTTTAAATACACAGTTGTTTCGGATGTATTGGGTATTGGCATACCTAATTGGACTCAATCGTCCGAGTGTATTTGTAATAAGTATGGCACAACACCTATAACAAGAAGTGTCACAAGCTCAACTACCTCTACGTATTCAAAAACTTGGTCCACTACTGAGGATATGTCAAGTCAGGCATCATGGAGTGGGTTTGAGAAAGCATTGAGTGCTGGTGTTACTATATCGAGTTCAACAACTGAGACTACTGCTTCTACAAACTCTGTAACTAACACAGTAACAACCACTTATACATTTCCTCCTGGAATGAATAGTGTTATAATTGGAAGAACAATGAAAGCTATTGTATGGGCTCAAGAGCTAGCTTTTATACAGCTTCCTCTTTCTGACTGTTGCACTTATAAAGGAGAATACTACAATGAAGACTATAAGGACCTTACAACTGAATGCTGGACTTTTGATGGCATATACAAGGTATATGAACTGCCTGTTAAAGGAGAAGAGTACTACTCAATTGCTGTGTTGTCTGGCGATACAGCAGACGAAGTGTGTGGCAAACAATGCAACATTAATACCATGGACGGTACTTTTAGTGAGAATGACACAGAAGATACTCAACTAGACTCAAAGGAGTTTTCTGATATTGTAGCTAGAGGGGAGAATGACATTACTATTATTAAAGATTTTGGAGAGCCAGTTGTGGAAAATGTAGCGATGGACAATACAACTACTTCTCAATCTTCTGTCTCAACATCTACTGAACCACCACCACCAACTGATACATTTGTTACTTCTCCTGTATGGTCTCAAACTAAAATGCCAAGTACATCGTTTAAGATGGAAACGGTATCGCTAACAGACCACTATTGAGGGAATGCTGACAATTGTTTTAAAAGCGTACAGAGTGTCGCCAAATCAATGGTCAGAAAATTGCGATTAGTTCATAAACTGGTAACGTGTAAAGGTAGAACTTGATTTAAGCCTATTAAGGAAGGTCGTGCACCGAATATGTGTGATCTTCGTTTTACATTAGAACTCACACAAAAAATTAAAATATGGACATTGTTATACTTTTTATGACGTAGAATTTATCATATTTTTGATTCTGAAAATAGTGTAAAATGAAATTTCCAGTTACGTTTATACGACTCTGAAATTAAGTTTTTTTCTAAGAAAGTTCCCCGTTTTCTGAAGTGGTTTTGAAAATGCCAAAAATTCTATAAACTTTATATTCATTTCAAACACCGTTATATATTATTAGATTGGAAAATGGAAACGAGATTAGATTGATAGACTTTAGCGATCTATTGTAATATCGCAATGAACTGGCATTGGAAATAGTCATGCACATTAGATTAAGTTAAGAGACACGGTAATTGCTTGTGTATTACACTTATCTTCGAGTGGGATTGTATCAGTTACCTAAGACTTTATTGATTTATTAAATCTAAACGTTCGAAGGTCACATTAAAGAGAGGAAGATGCCTAATATGTATACTCGCTTGATGGAAGAGAGAACGGCGAATTCTAACACATGCATCATCGCTTGGAATGATGAATTTTATCTACCGCAAATGACTTCAAGCATATATATCTAATGGATCTTAATTAAAGTCGTTTATTTAAGTATAGAATTGTTAATTGTAATTCATCGGTATTATTGACCTGATGATAATACATGTGTTCGA
This sequence comes from Tortispora sangerardonensis, assembly GCA_030566855.1. Lineage (NCBI taxonomy): Eukaryota > Fungi > Ascomycota > Trigonopsidomycetes > Trigonopsidales > Trigonopsidaceae > Tortispora > Tortispora sangerardonensis. The sequence continues at coordinate 119,029 of JAKUBJ010000013.1, read as the reverse complement.
GGCTCTGGCTGGTTGATATTTGAGGTCTTTGAACATTTTCAGTGCAAAGCTTACGACAGCATAATTTACCCCACTTGAATGCATAGGTAGATGGAGTTTTGGAGATGAAGCAAAACTTAAAGCGTATATATATGAGTGTGAGAATGGGACAATTTATTTTCACGCAATAAAATGAAATTCAGCTACATATTTTGCGCACTCTCTCTAGGAGTCAATGCAAACCCGTTCACATTTGGAGTAGATGTTTTAAAAAGAGGGACCAGTGACAATTTGCCATCAATTGGAACAGTCTATCTTTATCCGGAAGGTGCTTTGCCTGGAAGTACAGTTCTCAATCAAACTGCTGTAGATAATATGAGATCATTTTGCACTGATAAATTTAATGAAGTGTACGGAGGGAAATATCAAAAGCGAATCTCTTCTTGTGCCAGGCAATTTTGTCCAGGGCCGGTGTATGTATTGGAAGGAACTACCCCAGTAGGTGCTGCGATTAAGTATTCTGTTATATCAGATGTTCTAGGTGTTGGAATCCCCAACTGGACTCAATCTTCTGAGTGTATTTGCAACAAGTATAGTACGATGCCCATAACAAGAGATCTTACAAGCTCAATTACTTCTACTTCCACTACCACATGGTCTAAGAGCAAAGAAATGTCCAGTATAGGCACGTGGACTGCGTTCGAAAGTGCTTTGACTGCTGGTATTGGTATTAAATCGTCCAAAAGCAAAACTTTTGCATCGTCAAAAGCTGTAACTAATACTGTTACAACTAGTTACACATTCCCTGCAGGAGTGAACAGTGTGATAATAGGAAGAGTTGTAAAAGCCATTGTATGGGCTCAAGAAGTAGCAGTAATAAAATTGCCTCTTACAAATTGCTGCGCTAAGGATGGAAAGAACTTTAATTCAAACTATAAAACTACCGTTACTGAATGCTGGAGTTATGATGGTATATACAATGTATATGAATTGCCTGTTAGTGGAGACGAGTACTACTCGATAGCTTTGCTTTCAGGTGCCGCAGCAGATGAAATCTGTGGGAAGCAGTGCAGTATGAACTTTAGAGCTAGAGATGATCTGGAATCTGATGAATTAGATTTTGAACCAACCACAATAAGTGTAAGTGATGATGAGCCGGGCTTAACTATTCTCAAAGATTTTGGTGATGAGGTTTTACAAAAGCGAGCTGGACAAGATCCTGTCTCCAGCAATGTACCACCTACTGGAACATTTATAACTTCTCCTATCTGGTCGCAGACACAACTACCAATGTCAACATATACTGCAAGTACGGTGACATGGACAGACTATTGAAAGAACAGAATAGTTTTGGCTGAGCGGGCAAAGGGCGCCTTCTTTACGTAGTTAACGTATAATTTTAACATGTTAGTGTATATGGGATATTTTACTTAAGGATTTCCGTTTGAAAACTTAAAGCTAAACAATTAAGAATCAACTGTAGTTCGTCGAAAGGTTGGGATCAGTTGCGTTATGCTATGATTAGATTTCATCAAACTACAGCTGGCCATGTTGTCTTCGTACATATCCTAAAAGATAAATCTCTGTATCGGGATATTTAACAAATGTTAATAATATTTATTTATATAATTAACTTATATAACTTATATAGATATATAAACAAATACCTAACGAAAGTAGTGCAGAAAGCACCTAAAAAAGGAATGAATAAAGTAAGTAAAAAGAGTGGAAATGAAAGCAATCGGTTTCTCATAATTAGAAAACCAATTTATCATTAAAAAATTATATCAATGCAAAAAATATTAAACCTGTGAACATGTAAATAAACCCTTCCAACTTCAACCATCGTGCAAATATGAAGTCAGATCCATAAATCCAAAACTTTTTATCTCCAACCAAGAGAGTTTTCACACATTACAGGTCCAGAAATGAACTCACTTCCGCCACTTCCACCACCACTTCCGCCTGCAACTGAGCTACCAGCAAATCCGGACATACCAGCACTAGTTTCGCTATAAGCATACTTCTCATTAAAGTAGCTCTGAGTTTCAGAAGTGACTCCCGATACACTTTCAGAGTAGAGTGATTCAGCTTCTTGTCTACGTCTATTCCTATATTTCTTAGCATATAAGAATGTGACGGCTGCATAGAAAGCAGCACCAGCTATAGAGCCCAATGCAATCCCCACTGCTGATTTATTGACGGGAGCTGTTGTGGTATCAGTGTGAGCATCATTAACAGAATCGACAGCCGAATTACCAGAATTTGAACTGCCTTTAGAAAATCCAGATCCTCCGCCAGATCCAGAGTTTACAGCGCCCAATGAAACCAAGTTAGGATCAATAAGAGACATAAGTTGGTTAACAACATACGTTGGGTTGCTATATGCTCTAGAAGAAGTGTCCTTTAGCATATTAAGTAAAACCTGACCATCTTTAGATGGGACATTCGCCAAAGCAATAGCTGGAACATAAGTAAGACCTGATTGTTCACCTGGTGCAATTTGTTGAATTATGTAAGAATCACGACTATTGTCAAGAGAGTACGAGAGACCATCTGGTAACAAGTTAAAAACTTGTGCAGATAATATAGAATTTGAAACAAGTGAAACATAATTCAGCCCGTCCTTAAAACCAACATAGAGTTGAACAAACTCAGAATCTGGAATACTAGGGTTGTCAGACATAATGACGCTAGGATAGTTTGAAGGAAGAACAGACACTTGAGGGTTGTCGTCAGTACCTGTTGGTGTCATTAGACCAGTCGTAGGAATAAATGTGGTAGACTGAGCAGGATCAGTAGATTCGGGTGAGAAAGAGGTAGCAGTTTCTGAGTTAGAAATTCTACTCAAGCTTGCAGTTATGGTAAAAGCACTTGAAGGCGCATCTGTGAGAGTCTCGCTGAGGGAACCAGTATGAGTAGCAGAAGTACTTGTAACTAGTGTATCAGTAAGATCGGAAGTAGTAGAAAGTAAGGAACCTGAGAAAGTTTCTGAATCAGTGACAGGAAGTTCCGAAGACTGAGTAGCTAAAGGAATATCAGGGGATTCAGTAATAGTAGAGAGGGAAGATTCTGATATTGTCTCAGAGGGAGCAACTGCGGAAACACTAGGAAGCTCAACATCACTAACTGTTTCCGATGGCATAACCAGAGATGCAGTTTCAGGACTTGATTCTGGAACAGGAATTTCAGTTGAAGAAAGAATATCGGAAGTCTGTATAGGCTGAGAATCTGTCGCTGTATCTTCTGGATTAGTGGCAGTAGAAGTGAGATGACCAGCATCAGTTGGATCTACAGAATCGGTAGTATCAGAAGTAACAGGAACAGGATCAAGAACAGATGAAGATAAAAGAGGAGTAGTAGTAACGGGCTCACCAGTAGGATCGATAGGTTGCGTTTCTGTTGTGGGATCGACAGGAGGTATTTCAGAAGTAGGGTCGGTACCAGTAGTTTCAGTAACAGGCTCGCCGCCAGTTTCGGTAACCGGTTCGTCTTGAGTTGACTGTGAGGAAGGACTAAGCTGACCAGTTGTGATTACAGGATCGAGAGTAGTGAGAGTAGGAAAGAAAGGATCGAAAGTAGATGAAGCGGGAGTCTGAGATTGTGTAGTAGCAGTAGTGTGAGTAGGATGAACAGGATCATCACTTGTACCAGTTTCAGATGACTGAAGAGTAGAACGCGAACTTATTTGAGTAGGAGTTTTTGTGTCAGTAGGAAAAGTTGGTTGATGAGGGGTTGGACTGTCTGTAGAAATAATATCTGAAGAGGGTGGAGTAGGAGGAGAAGGTGGAATAGGAGGAGAAGGAATATTCTCAGAGGTAGATTGAATAGGAGAGTCTGAAGAAGGTGGAGCTTCAACAGTAGAAATGACAGGAAAAGTAGAAGCAACAGTAGCATCTGTAGCGTCTGTAGTAGGGATTAGAGGTTGAGGATTCTCTGTAGTTTCAGAAGCTGTAGGTATAATATGATCAGTTGTGTTAGATAAAGAATTAAGAGATTGAGCAGATATAGGGTTTGTAGTGTTGAAACCATAATTTTGTGAAGGATAGTCCTGTGAATCAGATCCTTCACTACTATCATAAGAATCATAAGTTTGCCTTCGACTTAACAAATTATGAGTATGTAGTGACGATATTTTAAAAACTGAAAGCATTAAAAATGATATCAACGTGACTAAAAGGACTAGACGTCCATTTCTAGTGAAGGAAATCATCTTTAAAGAAAAAAATGAATGTGCTAAAGAAGAGAAAAATGATCAATAAGTTTCATACGAAAAAACGAAAGAATGAATAATAGAAACCTTTTGAAAATAAATACAGCTGATTTTACGATACAAAATCACCTTTTTCTCTCTATAAACTATATATTAACAAATGTTTTTACAGAAGCCAAAAAAGAAGAAGATATGTAAAAGAAGTAAAATGCCTTCTCAAAGTAATAGCAAAAGAGTAAGAGTAACACCGACTGTTTCGATATTGATTTGATGGTATATAAGAGCAATAAAAGAAGATCAAATAAATAAACAAAAAGATACAGAAAAGACACTGAAAAATGTGAAAAATATATATATGAATATGAAACAAAAAAGATATATGAAGAGAAAAGCTTTATGGTTGTATAAAAGAAAAAGGAAAGAAAGAAACAACTCCGATAGAAAGGGTTATTTTAGAGGGGGATCGAAAATGAATCCTTCTTCAACCCCCCAGATATGGAATAGGGTTTGAGTAAATTAGCAAACTTTATTCTTCATCCTATAGAGTAATATCCTATAGAAAAACTCGCTTATCGTATTATTTTGTTCTTTCATAAACAAATGCTCGTCATATTCGCTTTAAGCAGTTAAAAGGAATCATTTAATAAGGGTTACTTGTATTTTGTTCTAAAAATGTATCATAGTGTATCGCGCAAATTATATAAATAGTAAGATTCGCGTAAAACTACTGGTGAATTTTAGGGTCCTTCTTGTGCTTCCAAGAAGAATGTCGTTCTACGTTCTTTCTTTTACGCTATGACGTTCTACGCACGTTTTTTTCCCTTCTCCTATCATTCTTTGATCTTTTTCTACTCCTTTTTCAGGGTCCAATATTACTTGGGGATCAACTGGTTGTTTGTTTACATTCATCACCTATTGGGAAACTTTTAGCCATAAAAGAAAGTCTAGAACATAACTAGCAGAAAATATCTGTTTTCTTCTAAGCTTTTAAGATCAAGGGTAATTCAGGTACGTTGAATCCCGTAAAAGGAAACTGTTGACGAAAACTCAAAGGATTATCGGCTTTTTCCTTTCTGCCGTTATCTAAACAGCTGTATCCCATAGATAATGTGATGACCAACAACTGTCAACATTGTAAACAAACGCGCATTGCTTCCGATTCACTTAGAAAATTGTTCCGTACGCTTAGACCCATTCGTTTATCGCTTATATCTTACAGATATGACGTCGGAATACTAATTCTTTTGATCGCTATGAATAGTGCACTATTTGCACCAACCGGGTAATAAAATTAATTTTTTTCAAAATTCCGTAATCTCCTTTCCTTTTACATACTTGGCTCATTATTAAATAATATCAAATGACTACCTATTCAATTTAATACAAATGTCATTGCGTTCTCTTTATAGATTTAAACCCTTTTTACCAAACCGTTATTCAACTTTCTATAGATCAGTTCATGGCCCCTTAGCTGCTTATGATTCAAGAGTAAATGAAGGAAAACTACACAATGATTCTTTTCAAAGAGGCGTAGTTGCTTCTTTACAATCTCTTTATGACACTCTTTTGCCTTATCAGCCTCCAATGGTAGAATTGCCATCAGTAGCTTCTTTGCAACCAAGGAAGGGACTGTTTTCATTCCTAGGAAAGAAACAACAACAGTTCGATCTTTCTAAAACTCCAACTGGAATTTACCTTTATGGCGACGTAGGCTGTGGTAAAACAATGCTTATGGACCTCTTTTATTCTACTATACCTGCTCATCTTAGTCGTAAAAGAATCCATTTTCACGCGTTCATGCAAAGTGTGCACCATGGTATACATAAGCTTCACAAGACTCATGGTAATGACCTTAATGCAATTCCTTACATAGGTGCTTCTCTTGCAAGGGAAGCAAATGTTTTATGCTTTGACGAATTTCAAGTAACTGATGTCGCTGATGCTATGCTTTTACGCTTTTTACTGGAATCTTTAATACATCATGGTGCAGTTCTTTTCATGACCTCAAATAGAGCCCCAAGAGAGCTCTATTTGAATGGAGTTCAAAGAGAGTCGTTTATTCCTTGCATTGATCTTTTAGAACAAAGATCAACTGTAATCTGTCTAGACTCTCCTACCGATTATCGTAAGATACCTCGCCCAAAATCTGATGTTTATTACACCTCTTTGGACGATTATAATGCTGCTCAAAAACATGCTAACGATTGGTTTTCTTATTTCTCAGATCCTAAAGATCCTCTAGGGCATCCTGACTCTTTAATTGTTTGGGGTAGAAAATTGCTTGTTCCTAAAGCTTCTGGAACATCCGTAGCTCAGTTTACTTTTAAGGATCTGTGCGAAGAGCCTCTTTCTTCTGGTGATTATATTGCTATAACTCAGAAATATAAAGCTCTTATAATAACCGATATTCCAGAACTTACAATCAACCAAAAGGACTACGCTCGTCGCTTTATCACTTTGATAGATGCTGTATATGAAAACAAAGTAAAGCTTGCTTGTACATCTGCTACTTCTTTTGATAAACTATTTGTGGGTGATGGGAAATCTGAAGAATCTCAAGAACATCTTTTGGAAATGGCTGCTGAAATGGGGATCTCAGCTGACATGATGAAAAATTCAAACTTCTTTACTGGAGATGAAGAAATATTTGCTTTTGCTCGTGCCTACTCTCGTTTAGTTCAGATGTCGTCTCAAGAATGGTTAGATGCCGAATAAAAGTTAAGGAGAATTTATTTATTTTAAATATCTATTTAGATGAAAAGAAAGATTACATTATAGACAGGGGCTTAGTGTACGACTGTAACTTCTTATTTCTATAACCGCAAAAACAGTAACCATTTCTATTCGAATGAATGTTGCTCAAAAGATTTCATGGCTCGAGCACCTGCTACAAATTTATTCCCTGGCAGAATATTTGACTTAATTTCTGTTGAATTACCAGCTGCCTCATTTTGTACTGAAAGACTTTGAATTCCTGCGACCGATTCAACGATTATATTTTCAATCTCTTCATCAGACAGTTCATTTAATGGCGCATCTGTATCCTCTGCCTCATCTGAATCAAACAACTCTGGTCTGTCATCAAAACTTAGTCTTAAATGCTCCATAAACTGTTCAAGTCTTACAGGGTTTACATCCGGCACCATTTTTTCTAGCTTATCAACATCAAGTTGATAAAGTTTGCTTAATGGTGACAACTCTATCTGTGCAAGCTGTTCTTTTACCTCTTCTCCCAAGTATATGGCCTCTATAGTTTTAGAAGCACTTGATATCTTGTACTTGGTAGCCCCGAGATCGTATGCCAGTGCTATAATTAAGTTGATAAACTTTTTGACATTATCCATTGACAAACGAGATACGGAATCATCAGATGTGTGAATGTGCGGATTGTGTAGTCCTAATGGTGCTTCTACTAATCCAACACCTGGATAGCCATGTTTAATCGCAGAAAAGTGATCTGTGCATGAATAACCACATTCCATTTTAGCAGCACTAAGGTTACAATATTTCTGAGCTATGGTTTTCACATACTCAACCAATGGTTCATATGATTCGTCAGAGATAATATACAAATCATCATGCGCATCAGTTAGCTTATCCGCAAATCCTAGCATATCTAACTGGATCATTGAGAGCACTGTCTCGTCTTTAGCAAAATAGCTATCAAATACTTCACCAGATCCTAGCAGTCCTCCTTCTTCAGCTGAATAGAAATGGAATTCAAGAGTTGTATAGGGTTTGAATTTTGCTCTAGTCAAAATACCAAAAGTTTCTAACAGAGCAACAACGCCCGAAGCGTCATCATCCGCTCCTGGTGCCCGACCAGTTACTGGATCTGTCATGTTTATTGAATCTATATGCGCACCAAATACTACTTTGCCAACATCACAGTTTTTGCGTCCTGGAATTGTTGCGATTATACTATTCTGCTGCCAATTAGGGTGCTCAAAGTAGTTCACTGTTGCAGAAGGATGAGTCTTTGCGGAGCGTGCTAGAATTGAATATACAAACTCTGCAGCATCAGCTCCTAATTTATTATTATAGTAGCGATTGTGAAAATCGGTTAACATGCTTAAAGTATTGAAGACATTGGTGAGGGAGATCTTTCTGGAGAGAATATCGATTTCTTCTTGGTATGCAAACTCATAGGGATATGTCACATTGTATAGCTGTTTTATATCAAGTGCCGATTCATTTACCGATTTCAAAGATTGTACAGCTCTGGCAGCTTCGAAATAACTAGTTTCAGTTCCAATTGGAATTCCTACTACTCGCAATGCGACCAGAGGAAGGAAACTTGACAAACGCATTTTGCAGCCGAATTAGGGGGGTTTATTTACCTTATTTTTTCCTGAAATTTTTATTATTTAAGGAAATGCCTCCTGTGCAAGATGATGATTGTTGAATAAAAGAAAAATACCAGACTCTTTGATCAGCCGTTTTCTTTATACAACCATAGAATCAACACTCTTCAAAAGTAACAGTTCGAGAAAAGCTGGACATGCGACAGTTTGCATGTCATATATCTATGTTTATGAGAGAAAATGTTTACATGATTTTGCGTCTCGATTAGTACAATTGCATACATCGACTGCATTCTTGACGTGAACCCTGCGAACATAGCCAATAATTCAAAGGGGTTGCTGATACAGTAATAATATTACTTACTGATGGAGAAGGGTTCTTAATTCAGCGTCGGTTCAGAAGGGGTAAAGAGCGTAGGATATTGTTTAGGAAGCCAGTTCCAAAACAAGTGCAAGCGCTAATGTAATCGAATGAGATATATGAGGTAATGACAGATGATCAATTGTGTCCGAAGTAGTATGAACGTACCAATTCTTGTGTAATGATCTATTCTCTGTAATAAGAGCGGATGGGTATCTGTTTCTGTTTGCGGATGCATGATCTGAACAAGCATAGCCACAACGAGTTTCCAAAAGGGGAATCTGTAAATATGCAACTGCTAAGTCCTTTAAATATCTAACAAAATTGCTATCAGAGAAGTCAGTTACTACTGCTAAGTGCTGTTCAGTCTCATCAAACAGAATTCCAACAGTATCTACCTGCAATAGAGCTATTATTTGGCGCTTATTCTTTCTGTAGGATTGAAGCACTTCCTGTGATCCTAGTAAACCAGCTTCTTCAGCTGAGTAAAAATGAAATTCTATATTTTTTGTAGGTTGAAATCCAATTTGTAATAGTATGTTTAAGACTTCGTAGAGAGTGCTCATCCCAGAAGCATTGTCATCAGCTCCCGGTGAATATGCACGAGATGAAAATAGATACGCTGAGGTATCAAGATGTGATCCAAGCACAATTGTTTCTTCAGTCTTTTTTGCTGCTTTAAATTTTAGTATTAAAGAAGATTGAACCCATTTATGACTATATCTGACAAGAGAGACTTGCGGTACATTCCGTATTACATCATGAAAAAGAGATTCAACTACATCAACTGAATCATCGCCAAACTTTGACCTATAATGCCTGTTATGCAAAGTAGTAACGTTGGCAATGAAGTCATAAACGCGCGTACTATTTATTAATGTAGTAGCACTCTGTACAAGCTCAGATTGAGTAACGTTTATAGGATAATCGTACGCTTGTACTTTCTTTGGTTTGTTCTTATTCCATCTACGCATTGTGAATAGACGTGCATCACATATCCATAGTAAAAGCAATATTTTAAACATAAACATTTTGGAAATTATCTTTATACAATATTTTACATGCGCAATGCTTCAAACTTGTAAAAGAGGCATTTGGGAATGGCAAATTGGTTGACTCAGAAGTTAGGTTGCATTTAATTTCAATATAATTACTATGCTGGTTTCTGGTAACAAAAAAATATGGGTGTAATATACGAAAATAATAAGTTCTTACATGTAATACAACATTACACATATTTTTATTCATAACACATTCATTCGAGTAGATCTATATTCACAGCCCTTAATGCATCAATAGCCCATTGAGGGTATTTGTCTGTAGAACCATGTAAATCTTTAAAGAATTTCTTTACAAATTCAGGAAATCTATCTTCTATAATAGAGTTGCGAGCCTCAGTCATAAGTCGTAGTTGATATGATACATTGTGGAGGGTGAGCATGTGTGCACCTGTGGTATCCTTTCCAGCAATATGATGTATGTATGCTTTTGTAATACCGTAACCACCATCTTTAACAGATCTACATACAGGGCAAGTACAGTCATCTTCTAAGGGAGTGAAATCGGCAGCGTATTTAGCATTTCTCATGTTCAAGTTACCATACTTCGTTAAGGCTGTCCCAAAGCGTGCTGTTCGTGTAGGAAATACACAATCAAACATATCAACCCCTAGAGCCACAGCAACAACCAGATCTTCTGCAAATCCAATACCCATACAGTATATAGGTTTAGGCTGTGGAAGTAGTTTATTTAAGAGTGTTGTGCAGAAATCAACTACACGGCAGAAATGTTCCTTCTCTTCGCCACCTGAAAGACCGCCAATTGCAATACCAGGAGTGTCACGTTTAACCATTTCACGTACACAAATATCACGAAGTCTTAAATCAAGGCCACCTTGAATAATACAAAATAAGTTTTGAGATTCTGGTCGTTTATGAGAAGCAATGCATCTATCTAACCATCTAACTGAACGATGCATAGCTTCTTCTAAACGTTCACCGGTAGTTAAAGTTGCTACAACATCATCGAGTTGCATCATAATGTCTGATCCAATGCTGTTCTGTAATGACATTGAATGCTCTGGTGTAAGAAGCATTGGTGATCCGTCATGAGGACTTAAAAATCTTACACCATCTTCTGTGATAGTAGCAAGTTTTAATAAAGAAACCATTTGAAATCCTCCAGAGTCAGTTAGAATGTTTCGATTCCAAGATTGAAGTTTATGAGCACCACCTACAGAATCAAGAACTTCTTGGCCTGGCTTTAAACCAAGATGGTATGTATTGTTCAAACATATACGACAACCAAGATCTGCTAACTGATCAGGTGTGAGACCTTTAAGTGAAGCTTGAGTAGCTACAGGCATAAATACTGGAGTTTGAATTAAACCATGAGGTAGAACAAGATCAGTTGCACGAGCTTTACTCACTGAGCACCGGCCTACAACTTTAATGCTCAAGGCTCCAGTCATAATAAACCAAAATTATAACACCCTAATGACCTTAAATACTCAGTTAGTAACCTTTGGAATCTCAATCAAAGCTATAATAGTAACAAATCGATCTACTATGTAGAAAATTGATTATCGGATTTAGCGGAGGAGTAAGTGAATTAGAAAAATTTTAATATATTTACCCGGTACCAATACTTGTGACTGAACTTTATTATAGAGACTTGTCAGCCGCATAAGTAGCATAGCAACGAATACTACAAATCAAAAAAATATTTTTTTAAAAAAAGTAAAGATAATTTGAATAAAGAGCTGTACTAGTTTTGTTTATTTTCCAATGACTGAAGTTGATAGCGTTTCGGCCTTAACGGAGCTTGAGTCGAGATTAAAAAGGAAAGGAACAGCAAATGTATCTATTGTAGAAGCTGCAAGGGGGAGTGCAAAAGCACTTCTTGATGAAGTGGTTTCTCATTATTCGATTTTGGATCAACTTTATGTTGAAGAGTTTGATTCAGAACAAGTCTGGGAACAAGTTAGAATGGTAGTTGAAGGGGCTGTTAGAAAAGCGCCTAAAGTTGAACAAGACATAGAAGAGAGTGAAGAAGAGGAAGATCTTGAAAGCCAAGGAGAAAGTGCCAACGAGGATGAAGATAGCATAGAAGAGGAGGAAGAAGAAGAGAAAGAAGAAGAGGAAGAAGAAGAACTTGAAGAGGAAGTAGACGTTGATGAAGAAGATAACGATTTATCACTGGCAGCTTTAGAAGGCGATAGTGATTTGGAATCTGAAAACTCTGAAGATACTTCTAAATTCAAAAAAGACAAATTTGGTTTGAATGACGGATTTTTTTCTATTGATGATTTTAACAAAATGACACTTGAAGCAGAGAAATCAGAACAAAATGAAGAAGGTGTAGATTTATACGAAGACTCAGATAATGAATCAGATGAAGAAATCAGATACGACGATTTCTTTGCAGCACCTAAAAAGTCTCGCAAAGCTAAGACAGGAACAGGTAAAAGTATTAATGAAAATAATGAGGAGTTTAAAGGCTTCACAGAGGACGTTTCAGACAATGAACTTGAGAATACCATGAAGACTTCTATGAAGGACTTATTTGATGACGATGAAAATGATGAAGAAGTTCTAGATGGACAAGAAAACCTATCAAAATTTGAAAGATCACAAATACAATTATTGGATGAAATTAGAAAGCTGGAAAGAGAGAATGTTTCTGAAAAAAGCTGGCAAATGCGTGGTGAAGTGAAAGGAAAAGAAAGACCTTTAAATGCTATTATAGAAGAAGATTTACAATTTGAAAGAGGCTCTAAACCAGTACCTGTCATTACACAAGAGGTAACAGATTCACTTGAAGACATTATTAGAAAGAGAATAATGGAAGGAAGGTTTGATGATATTGCTAGAAGGTTACCAGATAGTATGCCCACTTTCCAGGCCAGCAGAAGAATTGAAGTATCTGAAACGAAGTCACAGAAATCTCTTGCTGAAGTTTACGAAAATGAGTACAAAAAGCAACTTGATCCTGATACATTTGTGGAAGAAGCTGATGAGAAATTGAATCAGGAGCATAAAGAAATTGAAGCATTATTCAAAGATATTGTATATAGATTAGATGCACTTTCATCATGGCATTTTACACCTAAACCTGCTGCTCCTGCTATTGAAGTAGTTTCGAATATAGCTACAGTTGAAATGGAAGAAGCTCAACCAAGCACACAAGCTTCAGAGCAAAGACTTGCACCACATGAAGTATACAATCCTTATGAAGAAGCTAAGCAAGGATCTATGGTTGTTGGAAGATCTAATTTACCAGCTAGCAGATCTGAGTTAAGTAAAGAAGATCGTAAGAGGCTTCGACGAAAAATTAAAGAAAGACAAACACGTATTGCTCATGAAAAAGCAGAGAAGCAAAGAGCTAAAGCACAAGTTGCAGATCAACGTGGAATTGTTAATAAAGCATCTGTTATGGAGACATTAAAGAAAGGAAATGTTACGATTATTGGGAAGTCTGGAGAGAAACGTACAGTTGATGGTAAGTTAAAGCAGAAGCAAAGTCGGAAACCACTTGGATCTGGGTTCAAGCTTTAGAAATTGCCGATCGATTTGGATTTTAGTTCTAGAACAATGAGTCAGAACGATTGTTTCAAGATAATTTACCGTTTGATGAACGTTCGATTTAAATATTATTGGAATGATTTTAAAGTTAGCGAAATAATTTTTACATACATTTACCCCGGATTATTTTCATATTTTAGAGAAAAAATAGAACGGTACGGAGACTCGCGGAGTGAACTTTAATTACCTTAAAACGTCAGGTGACCTTTTATCGAAAAAAAGGCGGGGAGAAATATCAGACAATATATAAAGTCGGACGATCACTATATTTATTCTCTTAATTTTTAATAACAAAACACTGAAAAACAAAACATGAATGATAAAATAGCTGTTGTTGTAGGTAGTGATGCTAATGATATATCAGGCATTGCTGAATCTATTGATGGATGTAAAGAATATGGGGAGATATACATTCTTGCCCCTAAAGATGCCTGTAAAGAAGTGAAGCAAATTAACAAGAATGAAAACAGTAAATACAAGTATATGGATGTTGATTTGAATAATTCTACGGCAAGCGCATTGCGTGCGTCTGATTTCGTACAACATATACATCGTCTTGATCTAATCGTTTGCTCTGTTGAACCTCATGAAAAGCATTTCCCTAAAGGTTTAGAATATCTTGTTTCTGGTCTTTTACCATTAGCTGATGACACTGCACGTACTAAGGGAGATTGCAGAGTAATAATTAAGCATACAGAGAGTCAATTAACAACATCATCATCTGCGTCATCTCTTTCCAGCTTCTATAATAATAGTCCAGCATATTCAAGTTCATCAGGCTTAAAGGAGTCAATGCTTGAATACAAGATACGTGCGGCTATCAATAGGACATGTACAGAGAACGTTATTTTGATGAAAGCTGACCATAATTCTGATTTTATCAGTGAACAGAACAATTTTTCTTTCAGACGATCATCACTTGTAATTTAGTTAATTGTGATCGCCAGTATATATGCTTAAACCTTAATGTGCTATAAAATGATTTAATTGGATAAAAGAAAGCTTTAAGATAGTAGCCGTAAATTTCACATATCCCATAGTAAATACTAAGCAATCACCAAGCTTCACTTTCTCTCCATATAAAGAACTCTCTAAAGCCCATGAGTTTACGTAAATCAGATAGTCCGGCTTCTATGTCGCGTACTACTACTTCTTCAGAAATACCGCGTAGGTTGCCCACTATTCATGACAAGCTATGGGCTGAAATGGATCTTCTACAAGAGCTAGATAGACAAGCAGAACAGGTTCTTGCTGAAGGAAGCTTTTTTGGTAAAAACCACAGTGATTCATTGAAAGCATTACAAGCAGCACAATTAGAGTTTCGAAATAGAATGACTATTGCTGAACAGAAGTTAGATCACCAAGTTCAAAAGAGTAGAGGATCTATTATTGCTTTGAGGGCTGTGCCTAAAGCAGAATCTAGAAAACTACATACAAAATCTGATACTAATGACGATCCTGCAAGATCTACTTTATGGGATATAGAAGATTTAAGTCGTATAAGAGAAGCATTATTTAACAAAGAAACGAATGAAGTAGTAGAAGCGGCAGTGGAAGATGTTATAAGCGCGCTTAAGGATACGTCGAATGCCATGCAACTTTACGAAGAACATACACGTGATCTATGGGAAGAAGATTAAGGTAAAAAGATAGAAAGCAGTAATTACAATTATATATACTTGCATAAGACATATTTTTGAGTTTGGTCTCTTAAGCTTTTTTTAGGGAGATTTTGCTGAAGATTCGTCAGAGTTTGATCTCTGCAACTTTCTTCTAGAAACCCAATCAGAAACACCCTTAGACACATTTCCAATGATATTTCGTCCAGTATATCGTGATACGAAATCATTGACTAACTCAGAGGGAGAGCCAGGAAGAGACTCGTCAGCAGATTCTAGGATAAGGTCTTCTGAATCAGAAGCTACAGATCGAAGAGATGCTGGTAATGATTTTGACTTTAAAGAAGAAGAAGATATGATGGAAGAAGCAGTTTTAGGTCTTTTAGCGGTTGGTCTGTCTTCAGCTTCATCAGCCGATAAACTTGAAGGAGATTCAGAAGTGCTAGCTTTTCGTTTTCTTGAGATTGAATCTTCTTGTTCTTTCAATAGTTTCCTTCTTGATCTTTTTGGCGTGAACTTGCTTATTAATTCTTCAGTTAAGCGCTTGTGATGATATGCGTTTAATAAGTCAGCTAAAGATTTTTTCAACTCCAGCTCATTCTTTTTTAACCATGAAACATTCAATTCTTGTCTTGTTGCACCTCTAGCAAAATTACGCATTAAATATTTGTCATAATCTTTGATAATTTTAGTGATAATATCACTTGTTGAAACGCCTTCCGTTCTCTGTGTTGCTATAAACATACCTTTTGCCTTCATTGGAGCATATATATCTGGATTATCGACAGTTTCGTATGGTATATCATCATGAGCGACATAATCAATATTGTGATCTTCAAGAAACTCAGAAGTTACTACCCAGGGAGCATTTTCAATTACTTCAGTGACCCATTTACAATGCCTTAGTGATTCTGCTCTTTGTGCAGATGAAAGTACAGTTAATCCTTTACGGCTGTGAGTATCTTCGTCACTTGGAATTCCAACAATCAATTGTGCATTAGGAAAAGCCTTCGAAGCTTGTTCGAGTTGTCGCATATGACCTAGATGAAATAAATCAAATACACCATCCGCATATACTCTTATAGTTTTACCTTCTTCTGGCAGCTTCAACTTGAACCCATTAGGCACCAGTTTAGCGTACGGAGAATCAGAATCTTGATCAATAAAAGTAATTCCATTTGCTATTAGACTTTCAGCATCTGAAACAGATGCTGCGCTTTCATCAGATCGTGAATCCGATCGACCATCTAAATCTGTTCCCATGTTTTCTCTTTCCACCATAAACAAGCTCTTTCAGGACAAATTTATACTCAATTTCTTCTATTAGGTTCACTTAAAATCAATTTTTCTTTTAAGATACTTGAAAATGAAGAATTGGGGGTTTCTCTGGGCAAGTCCAGTCAAAGATAAAAAGCAAGGAGGAAAAAATGAGGGACTCGAGATTTTATTGTAAACCAACGGGAGCGATGATAAATCACGTGCATTTTCTTCTTTAAGCTATCCCGGGTAAACAGATTAACTTTATTATGGAAGGCCCTTTTTTCTCATTTTACGCGATAACCATCGAAAAAAACCTTTTACAGTTCAAAGAAAGACGAGATATTTACGTGTTTTTGACTTGCTTTTCTATCTTGTTTGGTAGAATTGAAAAAGTTCTGTTTTTGGTAATTGTTTATTTTAAAAAATTGACACGAAAGGTCACCTAATTTGTCTTAGAGATAGTAATACTCTTTCAATCATGTCAACTCCTCCTACCGTGTACAAAGCCACGTACTCAGGTGTAAGTAATAGTAGAAATTGAGTAGATTTTCTTGATGAATACTCGAAAACTATGCATTTACAGTACTAACAAAATTAATAGGTTCCTGTTTATGAGATTACAGCAAACAATGTAGCTGTCATGCGTCGTAGAGCCGATGGCTGGTGCAATGCTACACAGATATTGAAAATAGCCAACTTTGATAAGCCACAGAGAACACGTATTCTTGAGAGAGAAGTACAACTCGGTGATCATGAAAAAGTACAAGGTGGTTATGGAAAGTACCAAGGAACTTGGATCCCTATGCCAAGATCTGTTGAGTTAGCGAAAAGGTATAATGTTTATGATGTAATGTCTCCAATTCTCGAATATACTCCATCTGCAGAGTCTCCTCCTCCAGCACCAAAACATACAAGTACTATCAAAAGAGTTCCTTTAGGTCGAGGTAGGGGCAGGGGTAGAGCTGGAAGAGGTGGTACATCTGTTCGTGTTACTGAGTCAACTGTTGGTCGTCGTCCTAAAAATATTTCTAGTAATACTTCTTCTAATGTTGGACGGCAATTATCTAGTTTTCCATCTTTAGTGGCTGCTGCTTCAATGGCTGATAGTGAATTAGATTCTGCATCGGTTTCTTCAGTTTCTTCTGCATCTGAGAATGAGCAGGACCAAAATACATCACACCAAAGGCCAACTTTATATACACAATCTCCACATGCACCTCCATCACCGAGGAGTGATTATGCGAACAAATTACTTGATTATTTTATGACTGCTGACGATTCTCATATACCCGATTTTTTGCTCAATCCACCAAGTGATTTCAATATCAATCAAGTAATTGACGATGAAGGTCATACTGCATTTCATTGGGCATCTGCTATGGGTCATATAAATGTCATGCGTGTTCTGCTTAATGCTGGAGCTGATATAAGAGCAACAAATAACGCTGGACAGACACCTTTAGTACGTGCTATCATGTTTACTAATAACTACGATTGGAGAACGTTTCCACAAGTATTAGAATTTTTGTCTGAGACTGTATTTATGGTTGACAGGTATAGACAGAATATTTTTCATCATATAGCGACAACTACATGTTTAAAATCAAAAGGAGCAGCAGCTCTTTATTATACGGAAGTTATTCTTACGAAATTTGCTCCTGCAAACATATCAAATCAGATAGCTTCACCACAGCATCCTTCAATCCATACTACACATCGTGAAATGACAGCTGCTAATGTTTTGAAACTTTTACAGTCTCAAGATTTAGATGGAGATACACCATTGACGATTGCTGCTAAGAATGGAGCGAGAAAATTAATAAAATGTTTATTGGCATACAATTGTGATCCAACCGTTCGAAATTTTCAAGGACATTCTGCACAGGATTACATTACAGAACATGAGAATAGTCGTAGACTTATGCATGCTAGTCGAAATAATTCGTTAAGAGCACAACAAATGGGACATGGTGACAATAATTGGAATGAACATAGCAAGAGTTCATCGTCACCACCAGTCATGTTAATGCAAAGGGCAGGTATAATGCAACATATGGGAGAAGATACAGCAAATATTACAGGTGGCAGCGGCACTCAAACATCTATTACGGCATTAAATGTTCCAACGCCTGCACCTCATGTATCAGAGACAGCAATCCAAGCAACACAACAAGTTATTCCAGCTATGGCAGAACATTTAGAAGCATTAGCAAGATCATATGACGCAGAATTAGAAGATAAAGAGACAGATTATACACAAGCACAATCACTACTTGAATCTATGAAAGAAGAAATTATTGGGTATGAGAACTTAATTAGAGAAATACTCGAGACGAAAAAATTAAGCAATATTGAAGAAAGGAAATCTGTAACAGACGGATTAGAGACTATCAAAGAACAAAATGAGAATGGTGATGGCGAATCAATGGAAATTGATGATGTTGAAACACCTAATATTGGAGATATAGGAGTTGGAGAAACCACAATTGCACAAATTAAAGTATTAGCAGATAAAGCAGGTAATATACTTGATTCTAGAAGTAAATCAGTGGAAGAGCTTGTTGACACAAGAGGTAAACAATTACGGAAACTTCTTGAACGTACCCAAGCCCGTGATCTTGCAGAGAGAGTTCAACAAGAAGAATTTGCAGTTAGAAATGAGATTGAAGAAGCTATGAAGAAAGAGAGAGCGGAAACAGAATCTAGCGAACAAGAGCGTCTTGTAAAAGAACTTGAAAGGTTACAATTGGACAGACAAAAGCAATTAGAAGATATAGTTGAATTATGGTCTAATGCCGGAGTTGGTGAAAAAATGACGGATTACAGAAGGTTAATATCCTTATCATGTGGAGTTAAAGCAGATGATATAGATTGGCTACTAGATGGAATTACACAAGCTTTAACTGGAGAGACTGACGAGTTTTGAATGAGTCATGTAATAGTAACTTTTAGGGGAAACAAATTCCGATCAGACCGTGCTGAATTAGGATATCTTACTTCAATGAATGCACTATCACTTAAGGGGTCACATTGGGGGGACGTCTCTTATAAAATGAACTTGTGAAGCGTTTAAATTGACTTCATATTTACATAGATATTGGACTGTGCAATATTGGGCAAGCATTTTTTATGATACAGCGATAAGAATTACGAGAAAGTAAGGTTAACGGAGAAACCTAAATGAAGATAAAGCAATTATCACGTGAAATTGCTTATGATACGCTTACCCTGATACGAATTTAGTTAGGTCCGGGATAAAGGGATCGATTAATATTATTTGTTCATGTGATGATTTCTCCGATACTTTCTTTTTATCTGAATGATTAATGACTTCTCGATTTGGATAGCTTAGCAATTCGGCAAATTAAGAATTAGAAGAGACACTTTTATTGAATACTTATTATTCCAAAAAAAACTGTCTTAAATTTATTGATTTTTCATTAGTTTTTGTTCTCTTGGAAAAGCTGACGTTCGATCGGACAAAGTCTCGGCAGATTGATTTTGAAGACAAATTTGAAGTATAAAAAGAAGATTACATATTCTTTTTTATTTATATACTACTTATTTCATCTTTTTTGACGTTTTTTTTGCTTATAAAGAAGGTAGAGATTTTTAAGCGCGCGTGTGTTTTTTACATTTTCTGTTTAAACGTGGGGGTTGTCGTAACAGAATAATTAAAAGTGTATCCCATAAAGAGGAATATCAAGATTATTCTTACTTTTCAATGCCCGGTTTTAATTTGATTTTTTGCTTATTTTATTGATTTTGTTCTTTTACGTGGACAATTTGTGTGACTTTGCTTGTTTTTTTTATTTTGGCCGAAGTAAATCAGTCAGCCTTTTTCTCTTTTTTTTATTACGTGTTTCTTTTTTTGGTTGCAAGGGTTCACTTTATTTGGTAAGTCTTGTGTGATCTTCTCTTTTACAAAGCAAAAATTGACAGTATTTGTCAATTTTCACATTGTTTTACTTGAGTTTTTATGCAAATAATGCTACATTTGTTTTTTATTTAAAAGGGACATTCATTGTAAGCATTTTGAACTCGTAAAAGTAGTAACAATGTTTCGATATAATTTAGAGAATGATCCGGTTTGCCGAGGGCTTACACAGAAAGTTAAGGAGTTAACATTGAAACCAAAAGTTGTTAATATTTCGAAACAAAAAGTTGATTCAGATATTTATAGTGACAGTGAAGATGAAGGTGATATTCAACATATCGAGAATGTACCTATTAAGGATCATATTATATCTTTAACAGTCTCTGTTAAAGATATAATTCCTAATGATTTTACGTCTTTGTATGATTCTAAGTTTGCGCATCTTTGTGTTGATGGAAGTAGACCTACAGTTTCTTCATCACTTGGGTTAGTTGATTGGTCTTTAAACGATATAAGATCATTGTTAATTGTACATGAGTTGAGATCAGAATGGGATCAAAAGATTCCTAAGGTTGTGGAGCCTGGGTTTCGTATACAGTTCATTCCTTTGACAGTTTCTGATGCTGAACTTGCAACAGAATTAGCTTTGAGCGATATTTATAAGGAAAGTTCTTTTCCGTATGATTTCAGATTACATACTGCTGAACATTCTATTAAGAGTATAAGGAATGGGCATAATGATAACTGTCATTCTGGGTTTACATTACCTGAATGGTTTATGATTATTGAGAATTATTTACTGAATTTAGCATGTGAAACTCAATGTAGAATTGACTATCAAAAGACAATTCGAAGTTTGCAAAGGCAAAGAAGATCAACTGTAGCTGCTTTAAGACCTCGTCCTTCTGATAGTACATTATTTAGACGCAATAGAGCTACTTCAATGTACTCTAGTGATTTTGACGAGCAAGCAATTATTCATTCTGCTGAAATGACTTTAAGAGCTCCAACAACTCCTTCTATATTTACAGGCGACGGCCTTCTAAGACGTGTTCTTATGACTCGTGCTTTACGTTCACATAGAAAGAGTGTAAGCGATGAAGAAGCAGATATAGCAATAACTGAATCTGAAAAGCATCGCATATGGAAGTCTACACAAACAGAGCTTCATTGTCGTTTGGGTCTTCATTGGGAATCTGATCATTAATGACATAATTTGTTTATGGGTTTATCTGGTGGGAGGTAGTGATATATGTGTATACGAAATGTATATTATCAATTGTAAAATGTTGTTTAGTAAAACACAGCCAGTGTAGTTTTCCTATGACTTCTTGTAGTAATGCTCTACTTAGATCTAGCAGCAAACTTCTCCGAAGATGGACCATAAATCTCAGCAAGATTCTTACGTTGAATCTTTCCTGTAGCTGTTTTAGGTATAGCATCTTCCAAGTATATAACTTTAGGAATCTTGAACTTAGAGAGAGAAGTTGCCAACCCTTGTTGAATAGATTCTTGTGTTACATCCTTGTCCTTAGGTACAACAACAGCAAATACTTCTTGTCCATATAATTCATCTTCTACACCGAAACAAGCAGCTTCAGCTACATCAGGAAGAGATAGCATTGCAGAGTCTACTTCTATAGGAGATATCTTTTCACCACCGCGGTTAATAAGTTCTTTGATCCTTCCAGTAATAAATAAATAGCCATCATTATCTTTACGACCTTGATCACCAGTTCTAAAGAATTCCCTTGAAGTGAAAGATTCTGCAGTGGCCTTTGGATTATTCAAATAGCCGGAAGTTACATTTTCACCTCGAATACTGATCTCACCATCTTGGCCAACAGAAACTTCGTTACCTTCATTATCAAGTACACGAACATCTACACCTCTTCCAAGACCAACAGAACCAGGTTTACGTATTCCAGGAGGTAAAGAGTTAGAAGTCATCTGATGAGAAGCTTCAGTCATAGCATAAGCTTCTAAAACAGGAGCTTTAAACTTATCTTCTAATTGAGCTAAAGTAGATGGTGCAAGTGAAGAAGAACAAGATCTAATAAATCTTAAATTTGGCAATGGATCAGGAGTTGCACCTTTAAGCAGGATCTGATGCATTGTTGGAACAGCAGTATACCAATTAGCCTTATAAGTAACAAAATCTTTCCAAAAAGAACCAGCAGAAAATCTAGATGGGATAACTACATGACCACCAGAAGCCAATGGTCCCATGAGAGCACACATTAATCCATGTACATGGAAAAGAGGCATTACAAGAAATCCAGTATCGGTATCACTAAGATTGTAAGTACCAACAATATTACGTGCGGAAGCAGTAAGATTTCTATGAGTAAGAGGAACAGCCTTAGGACGACCAGTAGTACCAGAAGTATGTAATACTAAAGCAATATCGTCACGAGATGGTAATTCCGATACGGATATACGGACAGAACCATCAGAATCAGATTTTACAGGCACAGGAGGGATCTGAGTAAATCCAGAACCGAAATTAATATTAAGATGACCATTCTCCCATAAAATTTCAGCAGGTTTACAATTAAGACTTTTAGCAGCTTGTACAGCAGAAGTATTCTGTTCTAAAGCGCCTTTTGGAACAAGAAGTAGTTTCGAATTCAAATCAGATATATAAAACTCATTCTCGGCGGTTTTATAAGTAGGATTCAAAGGAGCAGAAATATACCTTGCAGAAGCAACAGCGATAAAAGCTATTGCAATTTCTAGAGAATTTGGTAAAGATATAGATACGGCATCTTGAATTGAAAGTAAGCCTGACTCATTCAAATATTTAGCAAATCCACCGATTGCTTCAACAAATTGCTTATAAGTGACAGAAGGGCCATCTGGGATGGAAATTGCAGTAGAATCTGCAGAACCAGATACTAAAACAGGGAAACTAGACATTTTTTAGCTGTAAGTAAAGGTAATAATCGAAAGTATGAAAATGCGATAGTAAGTTTCTCGGTTAGGTTAAGTGATTCATGGAAAGATGAGTTGATCTTCACGTTTTTTAAACTTTAAAAGTATTGACTTTCGATTAAAATCGCCCAAGTAGGTCAATTGAAATAATGATAATATCGACGATTTTGACTAGTATTTTAGTTATTTTTATTATGTCATATATTCTAATATGGAATTGGTTTAGAGGTCGAGGTAAAGCAGCTGTAGTTGTGCTTGGATCAGGTGGACATACAGGAGAAATGATAAGAGCTTTAAAATTCTGGAAACCAGAAAAGTATAATTTACGTACATATGTATATTCGAAAGATGACAAATTATCGAGTATTAAAGTTGATGATATTGAGAAAAGCAGAAGTAAAAAGAAAGGTGTACGAAAAATGGCTATAACGAGATCACGAAAAGTTGGACAAAGTTGGTTAACGACACCATTCAGTAGTATTCTTTGCTTGTTAGATACTCTTTATGTATTAAAACCATTGCCCGATGTAATTATATGTAACGGTCCGGGGTCGTGTGTAATTGTAGCTGTTACTGCATATATACTTGGAAAAGTACTGTTCAAAAAGGTTGGAATTGTATACATTGAATCATTTGCACGAGTTAACAATCTATCTCTTAGTGGTAAATTGATGCTGCCAGTAGCTACAAGATTTTTTGTACAATGGCCAGAATTGGTTGAGAAGTACAATGGAAAGCCAGAGTATATAGGATTATTAGTATAAATTTTGTATATTGATCATAAGTTTAAAGCTTTGAGACGTTCTATTAACAATTGTTTAGTCTCAGGAGTAAGTTCTGTAGGTTTTGGTGGAAGAGTTGCAAGTAATTCATTCCTCTTCTGTTCAGAAGGAGTTAAAGGCATTTCAACAGTACTTGTAGATCTATTTTTAATCTGCTTTTGTATACGATTCCTTGAGTATGGATTGCGTATACTGTAAACGGCATCCAAGGGGAAAGGTGGCTTTAAGAGAGAGTCATACTTAAAAGTAACATTATATGCAGCAGTATCGGGTGATTCATAAGCTGTGTTAATCTCAAGAGGTGCAGATGGATCAGGCCATGGTATTTCAATATTTTCAACACCTGGTACTGTTCTAACAGGCATATATTGACCATACCTTGAATCAAATTCTTTCTTACCAAGTGAAATTTCTGCAATAGCCATTCTCTTAGATGTACCATCTTCTTGAGGTATACGTGCGACAAGATTCAAAAATTCCATGCCTACAGGAACTGGAGTTTCTCCAAGGTACCTTCCTTTAGTTTCTTCAGTCCACATAGATTCAGGATTTGGTACTTTTAACATTGGACTTAGATTCTCTAATAGAACAGCTTTAAGTTCTTTAACAACCATAAGAACTTTGCCTACTTTGCCTTTGTTTGGTCCTGCTGTCAATTGTACCATATCACCTTCAGCAAGCCATATATCGTCTTTATCTTTAGACTTCTTAGTATTATATTTATTAGCTCTACGACGCATTTCTGGTGCATCTCTTGTAGGTGGTGCAATAGGCATTGTTCGCATCATAGAAGTAGCCATTAAAGGGTTACTTGAAAGCTCTGAAGCTCTGTATTTGTTGGCCCATTTTGTGACATTCTCTTGAAATAGAGCTTCGTATCTTGTTAAATACCCTTTAACGTGATTAGGTACTTTCATTTGTGAATATATATATAAGAAAGTTGCTCGAAAGGATGGTTGATATTTTTCCTCGAAATCTTATTCAGCCGTACATGCAAATATTCACATATTCCACTCCATTTTATACTGTTCTACGCATACTTTATATATATCTACAGAATCTTTACTCTATCTTACTTCCTACAATATATAATGACATCAACTAATAGTAATCATATAAAGATGTTTGTTTGTAATTTTTGTGAAGTCGTAACGCAATAGCTGTAACATTTAAGAACGGGGTTTCTCCTTCTTCTCCTTCCATAAGGCAAGCAATGAAACACCAGAAACCTTTACAACTTTGAAACGAACACCGGGAATATCACCCTTAGCTTTACCTTTACGACCGAAACCAGCAAGGAGAACCTCATCGTTCTCATCAACAAAGTTCAAACAACCGTCATTGGGAACGAAAGCAGTAACTTTCTTACCGTTCTTAATGAGTTGTACACGAACAGCTTTACGAATAGCAGAGTTAGGTTGTTTAGCCATAACACCTACTTTCTCAAGAACAATACCTTTGGCGTGGGATGATCCTCCGAATGGTGATGACTTATAAGCAGTACCGAGAGCACGTTTCTTGTAACTCAAATCGGCCCATCTGTTCTCACGACGATTGCTTCTCAATTTACGTGCTGCGTTAAGTCCTCTTGGCTTTCCTTTACCCATTTTGAAATTATATTTGTCTTTGGAGTATTTCTCTTAAGATGGTAGAACTAGTATGGTTTAGACAATTATTATTTAATAATTAGTTTCTGCGTCTTACATATAAATAACAGTCACACTAGCCCTCAAATAAGGGCAAATTTATACTTCACCCTAACAACCATTTTCTTTGCTTTTGGCTGTATATATAATCT
Organism: Tortispora sangerardonensis; assembly: GCA_030566855.1. Classification (NCBI taxonomy): domain Eukaryota; kingdom Fungi; phylum Ascomycota; class Trigonopsidomycetes; order Trigonopsidales; family Trigonopsidaceae; genus Tortispora; species Tortispora sangerardonensis. The sequence goes on along the minus strand of JAKUBJ010000013.1, from coordinate 93,319 downwards.
ATTTATCTATTTTGTTCTTGCCATTTTCTTTCGAATTTCATGCTTCTTCTATCACTTTATTCTCTTACATATTTCACATATGCTTCCTTCTACTGTATTTTTACTAGTTACTTTGTTACCTGTTTTTAGACTTTTGTTTCCTTTTATTGCAAGTGTCTTGGCTGACATATATGCTGCAATTTGGTTACGTGATCTCGAAAAACCATACCGTCAAGCACAGGATGAATATTTAAAGGTTCTGAGAGAAAGAACAAGTACTTCTGCACAGGATCAGTTTGCTAAATGGGCAAGACTTAGTAGGAAAGAAACAGGATTAAAGGCAAAAGTAGAAGAGCTTGCAAAATCAGTCAATGCTAATAGATCAAGTATAAAGACATCAATCGTATGGATTTATAGACTTATACAGGGATTAGCACTGTTTTATATTAATATTTCCTATAGAAAGCAACCAGTTGTTTATTTTGATAGTTATCTAAAACCTTTTCCTTCATTGATTTTATGGATACTTTCAATAGGTGGTTCACCAAAGGGATCAATATCGTTATTCATGTGGTCTACTATTTGGTCTTATGCAATCAATGAAATCAAGTTAATAGTGACTACAAACTGGTTTACAAAGACTTCTATTGCTCCTACACATACTCCTATAGCTACAGACGTCGATTAAAGAGAATATATATATATATAATAACACTAGTACTCATAAGAGATATTCAAAGTATCAAGTTTTTGTTTCTTTTTGATATTTCGATCAATTGATTTCTGTTTCCTTTTTTCAAGAGTTTCTTCATCAGCTTTGTCATTTCTTTGCTTTTCAATTTTATTCCATGGAATAACTTTATACTTTCTATTCGCTCCTTCAAATAATTGTGGATGTACATCTGAAATCTTCAATTGAACAACTCTTAAAATATGACTAAACAACAAATAATTATTCATAGTCTCTTCAACAATTCCTGCAACTTCAGAATCTTCAAATTCAATATATGCATAATGCTTACTTTTGCCTGTCTTCTTATTCCTTGATAGTCTGATCTTCTTAACTTCTCCAAATTGTCCAAAATATTCCTTCATTTGTTCTTCATAGAATCCATGTGGAATCCTACCAATATATACTACCGATGACAGATTTTTATCATCTTTCTTCTCTTTTGATTTACCCTTTTTAAGTATAGGAATCTTTGGTACTGCAACTATCTTCTTATCTTTACTTTCTTCTGCTTCATCATCTGTACTTTCAAATCCTGCCTCTTCTTCGGCTTCATCATCTGTACTTTCAAATCCTATTTGTTCTTCATTATCACTAAATCCTGCAAAATCATCTGCTTTAGTTTCTTCTACTTCTTCAACAGATTTTGATTCGACTTTAGATTCAACATTAGACTCAACTACTTCTTCACTCCCTGTACTTTTTTTCTTTGAACGGATCCCCATAATTTAATTTATATTTTTTTGTTAACGTCTACTCAAAATCAATCAAACCTCTTCTTTGATAGCTATTTAGAAAACTTTTCTTTTTCAGATCGAAGTTTTATATCGTACACTTAATTTTTTCACAATAATCATTCAAATTTCCGGGTAAGTTTCTAAAATTTATTTTTTTACCCGGAAACAGTCTAATTTTTACTCTTTTTCGATGATTCTTCTGGGTTATTCTTCAGCCAATCACAATGACTATCGTATATAGAGGTTTACTTGCTAACCATTTTATGATTCTTTTGTGATTCATATAAAACACGCTCGAAAGACAAATTAGTAAATTGAGTCTTTTATTTGCTGAATTCGATTATATCATCACTAAAATCTTTAAAAGTAAAAGAAATATAAATAATGTCTACAGTCACACCTGAAGTCTTATGGGCACAACGTTCGCATAAAGATGATGCTTCGAAGAATATTATCTATTTGACAGTCAATATTCCTGATTCTAAGAATCCTAAGATTGAATTGACTAGTACTTCTCTTAACATCGAAGCAGTTTCTGCAGATGGTAGAACATATGCTGTTAAAATTGACTTCTTTGATGAAATTAATGTATCTGAATCTAAGCAAGGAGTAACTGGTCGTGGTATTTCTTTTATCTTACAAAAGTCTAAATCCCAAGAGGAATACTGGCCTCGTTTGACTAAAGAGAAGGCCAGATATCATTATTTGAAAACTGATTTTGATAGATGGGTCGATGAGGATGAACAAAATGAAGAAGAGTCTAATGCAGGTGATATGGAAGCAGGAATGCCTCCAATGGATTTCTCTTCCCTCGGTGGAGGCCTTCCAGGATTAGACGGTATGGATCTTAGTCAGTTCGCTAATGGTCTTGGTGGTGCCGGTGGTATGCCCGGTATGCCAGGTATGTCTAGTGATGGCATGCCTTCTGGTGGAATGCCTGGAATGCCTGATATGTCTGCTATACCAGGTATGTCTGATATTGCCGATGAGCTTGGACAAGCTGCAGACCCTGAAGCTGAAGAAGCTGAAGAAGTCGCTGAGATCTAAAGTAATTGAAGTAGTACTCGATATGCATTTTTAAAAAACTAGACTTCTTGAGTTTCTATGAACTACAAAATTAAGTTAGTCTGCGTATAACTTATCTTTATTACTTTATATATGTCGTAGAGTTGAAATGATATCTGTTTTTATGTCAATTTATAGGGTATAATCCATTCAGGAATGATCTTCTAGCTCCTTCTTCACAAAAAAAACAGCAAGGGTGCTATGTACTGTATATCCCTGATAGACATAACTTGAAAGTCATTCAAGGGTTTACTATCTGTCTGTATCTTTAATTATTTTCACATGTACCCTTGCAGACACAAGTCCCTGATTTGGGACAGAATAATTGTACAAAAAAAATAAAATATCAATTGCCCTCGAGTATAATACCAACAGTAATCTTCTTCCTCTTTCCTCTTCATTAAACAATCCACAAAAAAAGCCTCAAAGTATAGTATTAATGATGAAGTTATTCGAATTATTATTTGCCGCTTCTCTTGTACAAGCTTTGCCTGCTGCAAAAGAAGAGCTGGACTTCTTCGAAATGGCACAAATGCTTAACACAAAATATGATCATGCTCAACACGTAATTACACAGCCATTCAATTCATTCCAGAAAAGAAGTGAGCTTACTGAATTCGCAGTAAGTAAGTTTCAAGATGAAGAATACTTCGAAGAAAATGAAAGACCTGATGAAGCTGAATTTAAGTCTCCTTCTCAACTTAAATATGAAAGTATGTTGCAAGAGTATAACCAAAAGAGTTTTGAAGAATTTGAAGAAGTTGAATACAAAAATGTAACAGAACCTTATGTACCTCCAGGAACTAAATTACGTATCACGAAGAATGAAAACTTTTATGAAAATGCTCCTACTTTCTCAGTACCTCTTAGAAGGATAGGAATGGGAATGAGTTACGGAACAATTCAAATCGGAACACCTGAACAAACATTTAACCTTCTTGTAGATACAGGAACATCTCATATTTGGTTAGGAGGATGTAACTGTACAAAACTGTTATGTCCTCAATCAACTAAGTACAAATCGTACAGATCCGTTACTTCATCTTCTGACTTTCAGCATGTAAAATTTCGTTACGGAAATGGACGTATCAGGGGTACAGTTGGAAGTGACATGGTTCGCTTTGGAGGTTTAGAAGTACCAGCAAAAGATTTCCTTGCAGCTTATTTCATCTGGGGTTTAGACAGCTTCTTTCCTGACGTAGATGGTATTTTAGGTGTTGGGCCAGGAAGTAGCTTTCAACAAAAAATGAAAGCTTTACCACAAACAGCATATGAAGAAGGTCTAATTAGACATCCTGTAATGTCATTCAGAATGAGAGCAACTCCAAGTTTAGATATTAGTCCCGGTATATTCACACTTGGAGGGATTGACAAATCCGCATACAAAGGGAATATTACATTTATACCATTCAGAGAGAGTAGATTTTACGAAGTACCATTCGGAGGTATCAAAGTAAATAATACACTCTATTCTGCGCACAAAGATCTTGGTGCAATTGTAGATACAGGAAGTCCCTTCCTTGGACTTCCAAGTGAAATAGCATTCGGAATTCTCGCAGAAATTGGTGCTTATGAATCATGGAGAGGAATGTTCAAAGTAAACTGCAGAAATATTCAAAAAATGCCAACTTTGAAAGTTGTACTTGGAGGTCATGAATTTAACATTGATCCAGAAGATTATATATACAGAGGCAAACGACGTTGTTATAGCCTTATACTTCCAATTGAAATGCCAACTGGACTTAGACCTGCTGCAATTCTTGGTAATGCGTTCTTAGCGAAATACTATACAATCATCGATTTCGGTGAACGGTCACGGTTAGGTCTTGCAAACCTAGTTGACAATTGGGGGAAACCTGCTAAATGAGCATAACTATAGAGCATAATGGTCTCATAGCTAAATATATATATTATCTTTGTAAGTTACACAAATTAAACCAGATTGTATCGTAGGCATTATGAATCATACTTTTGTATGCGTGGTTTTGCATAGCAACGGAAAAATCTTAGCTTGCAACTCATCTAGTTTTTTCTCTCGATCATTCAACCAGCATTTATATAATTGGTATAGTTCATAAGGAACTGGTTCTTTTATTTATTTATATATTTGACTGTTTTACGTGATAAGGATGCCGCCAAAGAAGCAAAAACCTAGCGATAAGACGAAGGCTTCAAAAAGACAGCAGTCGGTAGAAGACAAGACATTTGGTCTTAAGAATAAGAATAGATCATCGAAAGTTCAAAAATATGTACAGCAAGTACAAAATCAAAGTCAAAGTGCCTTAGATAAAAAGAGAGAAGAAGATAATGCTAGAAGGGCAGCAGAGAAGAAAGCAGCAGAGCAATCAAGGGCAGAAGTTGCAGCACTTTTTGCGCCTGTAATTCAACAACAGAAAGTACCCTTTGGAGTTGACCCAAAGACAGTTATTTGTGCATTTTTTAAACAAGGAGTTTGTACTAAAGGATCGAAATGTAAATTCAGTCATAATCTCGAGGTAGAACGTAAAGGTGCAAAGAAAGATCTATATACAGATGATCGTACCGATCGTGAACAAGATACAATGGACCAATGGGATATGGATAAGCTTCAAAAAGTTGTTGCTAGTAAACATGGCAATCAACCAACACCTACTAAGATTATTTGTAAACATTTCTTAGAAGCTGTTGAAGATGGTAAATATGGTTGGTTTTGGATCTGCCCAAATGGTGGTGATTCATGTAAGTTTAAACATTCTTTACCTCCAGGATACGAACTTAAGACAAAAGAACAAAGAAAGGCTGAAAAGTTAGCTGCTGAAAATGCTCCTACGCTTACGCTAGAAGATTTCATCGAAGTTGAGAGACATAAGCTTAAATCTGAGTTACATCCTGTAACTGAGCAATCATTTAAAGAATGGAAAGAAAAACGACAAGCTGCTCAATTGGATGAAGAGAATAAATCAAAACAAAAGGGTAAAAGACTTAATGGTCGTGAAATTCTCACTTCTGCTGCATACTTAGAAAGTGAACAAGATGGTGATGATTCTAATACTTTCAGTTTCGAAGAACTAAGTAGACGAACTGAAGAAGTTCAAGAATCTATTTTAGAAGCTGATGCAAAGACTGCTTCTGGTATACCCAGTACAGAGTAGATCTTTATATAGTGTTTATGAATGATGTTTCCTATGATTATATCGTACAATTAAAACCCATCGTCTGAAAGTGCTTCAGTTTTTGTACTTTTGCGAACTTTCTTAGCTGGTTGAGCAGGTGCTGCTGGCTTTGTTGCTTTTTGTTTAGTTGTTGTTATTTTCCTCTGTACAGTAGTAGCCTTTTTCTGTTTAGATGGCTTTGGCTGAACTACTTCCATAATGTCTTCGTCAGATGATGATATCGTTTCAGGTGTAACAACAACAGTGTGAGCTCGATCTTGTTTGGGTTTTCTTTGTACAGGTTGTCTGGCAGTTCTCTTAGGCTTCTCTGCGACAGTTACCTTAGGCTTCTCAGCGGGCTCAGGTTTCTTTTCAACAACAGGGGAATCATATATGGTCAACTCTCCAATAGGAATATCGTACCTTTCCGCTAGAGATTTAGAGTCCCTAAACTCGTCAGTATTTCCTAATTCTGCGATTTCAGCATCAATCATTTCATGGGCATACACACTTGCATTTCCGTTACTCTTTATTAGTTCAAGAAGACCATCAAGTTTCAATACTTTCATCGGCGTATTTGATAATGCCTTTTGTATATATTTTTCTATATAGTCACTTGACATGGCTATAGTTTCTTTATCAACCATAACAGGTGAATCAGTTGCCTTTTGTCCAGTATTCCGTTTTTTGGTAGCCTTTAGAAGTCTTACGATATCATCATTTGCAACTCTATCTTGAAACGCCTTAGATAGTCTATTGATGTTAGCTATAGTATAGAGTTGAGTTTCAACTCTTAATCTTACAAGAGGTCTAGGCATGTCTTCCTGTAGAACATTTGGATTATCTTGATCTTCCTTCCATTCATTAAAAGCTTGCTGAATCAAATCTTCAATTTTATTTTTCAAGAAACCATCAATCTGAGATGAGACAGATTCGTTTCCTGAAGGGTTAAATTCTTCGTCCAGCTTAATAGTTTCAATTACAAACGGTCTGACTGTCTTTAAACGAATAGGATTAGTATCATAATTAGTCCCTGTGATAGTAAGAATTGTAGTATACTTTGGACCAGCTTCGCTTTCTGATAAAGAAGTTGCAACAGAAGCACCAGGTTGAATTATAGAGAAATTCTTACCAGGAACCTTTTCAGGTTCAATTCTACATTCATGCTCATGTCCCCATATAACAAGATGAAAAAAGTCAGGAAGTAAAGAAGCGGGTATAAATTTACGTACAGAATGACCAGTTCTATTCTGATGAATCACAAGTATATTAAACCATTCAACATTATTTACAGGTTTAGGAACAGTAAACTTCACTTTTTGCGTCTTAAAATAACTCAATAGCATTTCATCACGCATGTTATCAATTCCATATAAAGCAATATGAGTAGTGCCTTTTCTTAGAAGAAGAGGATTGACCTCTACGTAATCCCTTGTAAGTATTGATCCAAAATGATTCAAATAGTGTAAACGACTAAATATATCAATAGGAGATGTAGCATCAACACTAGGAGCATCAACTCCTAAACCGTCAACGCCTGCAACACTTAATGCAGAGACGTTAGCATTTGTATGATCATGATTACCTGAAATCGTAAGAATAGGTAGAGCAATATTTAGATTCTCATTTTGATAATTCAAATACTTCTTTTCACCAGCCAATACATTTGAAAGATCATTCATTAGTTCAAGTGAAACAGGTCTATCACCACAAACATGATTTTCTAAAATCTGCGAGACATCAAAAAGAGCATCTCTGGGAGGACTGTCTTCGTGGAATAAATCACCACCTAGAATGACACAGTCAACTTCTTCTTTAGAAGCGATCGACAGTACTTCATCAAATGTGCGTGACGCATCTCTTCTCCTTATCATATCATCATGCTTATACCCAATATGATTATCAGAAGATATCAATACTCTAACAGTATTTGGATCAAAAGTCATAGTTAAACAAGGAGAATATTCACGAAATGTGACTTGAATTCGTGAATAGAAGTACAATATCCCAAATAGCTAAGTAGAAGAAGCCGCAAATACTTAAATAGGTAAAGATCAAAACTTTAAATTTTTCGATATACAATTTTTTTTCTTCATCCAACCAGTATATAAAAGAAAATACTTCTTTACAGTCCTTTGAAACCCACAATTTAAGTGGATAATTTATTGACTGATTTTTGGGATCACAAAAAAAATGGATTCAGAATTTTCACTTGCACCTGAAAAGGCAGTCCCTGTTGACTATGATTTTGGTAACCTAATGGTATTTGATTCAAATGGTGCAGAAGGCTCTTCAGAAGAAGAACTTCAAGCAAATGCACGTGATAATGTACAACTATTGATCGGACAAATTCTTGAAATGCCTATAAAATCTACGAAGGACGGAGCTGTTGTTTCATTGCCAGATCCTTTAACACCATTACCAAGAGAGAAATCTATTCCAGTAGCTAAACCACCTACTAAATGGGAGAAATTTGCAGCTGCCAAAGGTATTACACCTAAAAGAAAAGAAGGTAAACTTGTTTATGATGAAGATACTCAAGAATGGGTTCCTAAGTGGGGATATGGTGGTAAGAAAATGAGAGAATCACAACCATGGGTAAAAGAATTACCTGATGGAGCAGTTTCTATGGATTAATATTTTACAGCATATTTGACAATAATATAAAAAATATATATATGTAAGTTAGATTATAAATACCGTTGAAATAATATAAAATAGAAGTTAAGCAGAAGGCTGAGCGAGTCGAGCAGTCGAAGTAGATGCTGATGCATTTGATGGTAGTGGAGAAGGAGACTTGATATTTGTTGGAGTTCCAAATTCTTGAGCAACAGAAAGTAGAGGAGAGTCATCAATTTCAATAGTAAGATTCGGGCCAACAGGAGAAGAAGATTTATCAATAGTAGAAGTATGTGCATTTTTATCTGAAAAAGGAGATGCGCTTGAATTGCCATTTGAATTTGGAGCAGTAGTACCATTAGCTTGCATGATTCTACCTTCAGCAACAAGAGCATCCATTTTTGTTTCACAATCTAAATCTTTAAAACATTCTATAGCATGCGAAACCAACCACGTAAATAACTGGTACTCAATATGTAAAGTAGGACATAGGATTACTCCCAAATTTGAAATAACCATTTTGTTCTTGTCGCTATTCGTTGCGACTAAATTCAAATGCAAGCATAATTCTCTAAGAACATAAAAATTGTAAGGTGGTAATTTGCGAAGATATTCACGAAGTTCCTGCTCTGGATAAGGATCATTAATAGAGGTCATAGCAGAAAATAGTTCAGGAGTAGATGTAGCTAGAGGTTCAGGTAACATGCGAATATAAGTCTTTAATAAAGAAGTAACAGTATGTGGATCAGGACTAGAAGGAAGATCTTTGAATGAAAATGAATAGCCAGATGTTATAACAGCCTTTTTCAAAGCTGTTACTGTTGCGGCACCGCCAGAAACACGGTACAAGCCTTCTTCTTGTAAAGAAGTTGAATTTAAGTAAGTGATTGCTTCACTTACAAAGACAGGTATCCAATACTGGGAAGTCATTACATTGTCATAATTTCTAGTTTCAATAACAGCATCGCGCAGTGACATACCAAAAATATCGCAAGTGTTTGATTTGCGACTGAAAAATGCAAAAGCTCTAGACATGCGATTATTAGAAACTCTAGATGCTAGTTTTTTGGTTCTTAAAGATTCAGCAGCTGATTTGTATAATCCCTCATCATATTCAGAAAAGATAGAACTTGTTCTATTAGGTTTTGGACTCAAGTTGGGTTTTGATGAAGATTCAGTGATTGCAGTAGAACTATTATCATCAGTTCCATTTTCATTAACAACACTTAGCTCCGATACTTGAGATTGTTGATCATCGGATTCGTCAATAATTAATGAAGAAACTTTTCTTACGCTTGTAGTTGCTGAGTTATTGGAATCATCAGAGGGAGTTGGTGGTAAAGGTCTCGGAGTTTTGCCATTAGAACCAGGAGTAGGGGGTAATGGTTTATGATTAACGATATCAGTTGATGATGGTAATAACATAGACATTCTATTTGCTCTTCTTTCAACATTAGCGCCAGTTGTATCAGTGAATCTACCAAATAATGAAGATAATCTACTACGTTGTGACATCGACCTTGGAATAGATATCATAGAAGCAGAAGAGACAATTTTTGAATTACTGTCATGGTCATTTGAAGATGTGGATTTCTTTAAACTTAAACTTTTTAATGATGCAGATGATGGTAAACGACTCTTTGAAGAACTGAATACTTTTGAAAATCCTGTGGGACGTGAACTTTGTTGTTCTATAATAGAATCATTAGTTGAAGTAGTACTATACTCTCTTCCATTCTCTCCCATTATGAACCTTTAAATCATATCATGTAAAATAAAAAAAAACAAAAAAGAGAAGTGTGTATTATGATTTGTAAATTGTTATATAAAATGATGTATGAATTCAATATACAAAAAGGTGTTTGTTGAATAGAGAACTCAAACAAAGGAAAGACAGGTTAAACAAGAAGAGCAGACCAATAAGTAGGACCAGTTAAAACAAAGTATATAAATAAAAACAGGTGAAAAGGTAATATAAAACCCAGAAAAAGAAGCAAAAAAAAGATAAGAAAAGGAAATGTATTGGTTTCTCGCAAACAAAAATGAAAATAAAAGGGATGAAGAGAATTTCAGGGTCTGGTGTTTTTAGCACTGGTAACATGTTCGAGAAATTAGTATGGAGTTTTAGTCTTCTTTGTGAGGTATTATAAGGTTTCATTTCCCTATTGTTTTTAAGGGGTAAAAATAAATATATTAAAAAAGGGATTCATTACCTAATAAAGTATACAAAATAATGCCTTGAATATTGTATATGGTATAGTTGTTTACAATTACTTGAATAGGTAAGAGATCGCAAAATATTGTTAACGCTCGTATAGATTACCATCAATCTAATATCACATATTTCTTTAAACTATCTGGTATAGATTCCCAAAGTCCTTTAGATTCTATCCATTTTTTAGAAAATATTCTATCTGCGTATCTGCTTACACCATCACACATTAATGTAACAATTGTATTGCCAGGTCCTAATTGTTTAGCTAATTGATATGCAGCTGTAACATTCAAACTACTAGACGCTCCAAGATCAAACCCTTCTTCATCAAGTACTCTAAACAACATAGCAATAGTATCTTCATCTTTAATCTTTAAAGCACCATCCAATTTGTTAACATCTTGTGCTAAGTTATTAGTAAGTCGTCCTTGGCCTATACCTTCAGTTATAGATGATCCTGTTCTCTCAATTAACGTTCCTTTTGATTTAATATAAGAATAGAGCACTGATCCAGGTGGATCTGCAAGATAACATTTAGTCTTACCTCCACTTACATCCTTTAAGTATCCGGTAATACCTGCCAATGATCCACCTGTACCTGTTGCACATATAAATGCATCGATATTCTTATTTGTTTGTTCCCAAATCTCAGGTCCTGTAGTTTCAATATGTGCTTGTCTATTAGCTAAATTGTCAAATTGATCTGTCCAAACAGCACCGTCTGTTTCTTCAGCGTGCTTCTTCGCCAAATGATTGAAATTAGTAGGATCATCATATGGAACAACAGGTACCGGATAAACTTCAGCACCAAGTAAACGTAATGTATCTATTTTACCTTGAGATTGTGTATTAGGCATATAAATAACACATTTGTATCCTCTTGCTCTACAAATATGTGCAAGTCCGATACCTGTATTACCTGCTGTACCTTCTACAACTATACCACCTTTCTTCAACCTACCTTCATTCTCAGCTTGCTTAATCATAAACAATGCAGCACGATCTTTAACTGAACCTCCTGGATTTAATTGTTCTGCTTTCGCCAGTATCTCACATCCTGTTTCCTCTGACAATGAATTAAGCCTTACTAATGGTGTATTACCTACTGTATCAAGGAACCCATTTTTTACACCACTACGATTCAATTGTTCTTTCAAACTTCTAAATAAAACTCTTGAACCTCTCATATTAATTTTATAAACAGGAGTGTTATATCTTTGTTTAAGTAATTCCTCGAAGTTTGCGAAATCAATGATGCAATAATTAAGATTTCAATATCTACCCTAATCTCTCACGTGAGTCCAACACAAAACTTCATCATTGTTACATTTTTTTTACTATCCTCGAAAGATATATTTCCAATATTTCACATAAAAAACATGAGTTCTTTCTTAAAAAAGAGACTCTTAAAGCATATCGACCCTTTATTCGATAATGCATATTTGAAAATAAAATCTTCAAAAAGACCAGCAAAAACATTGGTCCCAATACCACAAATTGAAAGACGTCTACCTAAAACTGAAAATCCTTTATTATTTGTAGAGAACGATAATATTCAAAAACTTGATCCTGAAGGCTGGAAAAAGAATATTTTTAATAAGAATAATGAAGACTCAATTCGTGTTAAAGATGTTGTTCGTGTTTCATTCGGTGATGAATCTCCAATTGTAGGTGTAGTAATGGCTATTCATAGAAAAGGTTTCAATACTATTTTCAGAATTAGGAATAGATATACAAAGATTGGTACTGAAATGAAGTTTCCTTTATATTCACCTTTTTTGAAAAAAGTTGATATTGTACAAAGAGCTGATATACCTGCAAGAAGATCTAAATTATACTATCTTCGAAACCCACATTATGACCTTGGTGATGTTGAGAGCAAATTGATGAACCAGATAAGAAATATTAGAAAGAAGTCTCGTCATTAAATCAATATATAATTAAAGTGCTTTTTTTTTCTTTTTTGTAATCCTTCAAATTCACCTTCTCGGTGAATCTGCCATGTAGAAAAATTTTGATGATGGTGATATAGATGGTGATTGTTGAATAGATGTACGAACAGTAGGACTCCCAGATGCTGTAATACGAGTCTTTAATGCACCAGTTGTATTAGGTGTAACAGTTTCGGGAATCTTCTTCACATCCTTTATAGTATCTGTTATATCATTACTTCTAGGTGAAGAAGATAGAGAGCTACGTGATTTAGCAAACCTAGATGTTGCTGGAGATCCTTGTAAAGGTGCTTTAACGTATTTAGGTGGACTTGGAATTGATGTACCTTGAGGTGATTGTCTAGGACTTAATCCAAGTAATCTTCTTTGAGTAGGTGTAAGTGGAAGATCAAGCATAGGATCTTCAGGTCTCGTAAGTTTTATAACACCATCAATAATATTCCATGCAAAGAGTATTTGTAATGCAAGTACACAGTAATTAATGTATGTTAAATAATTCTTATTACCAAGTTTCTTAAGAGTTGATTCAAGTCCAAAATCAGTTGCAATAGTTCTTAAAAAGCTTAACAAAATCCATGAAAGAGCATTCATAAACACTCTTTTAGCTGTTGTTTGTGTAAACGTATGACGTCTTATTCTATCCTGTGCTGGCCCAATTGAAGGATGGTCCCATTTGCCTGTAGGTATTGAATTTTTAGGCGTTGAATTTGACATATTATTATTATTCAAAGGGGTATTCATATAAAAAAAATTGTATACGGGTATGGTTGTGTCGATGGGTTTGTTTACTTTAACTTGCTCGAAAATCAACACCATGGTGCACATTTCACTCACTTTTTACCAAAACATATACTATTTATACGTAATTTTTGTCATAAATTCATGTAAACATTATCTAAATCCTTCTCTTCTTGGTTTCTTCTTTAATGCCTTTCTAGATCCAAATCTACCAGGTAAAACTTGAGACATTGCAATACTATTATCTTGTGATGATGCTGATGTTGTAGTACTCACTTTAAGTTTCGCAAGAATTGGCTGAGATGATGATGGCTGTTCATTTGACATAAACAATTTCTTCTTCTTTTTCCGTCGAATAAGATCTGATCCTAATTCAACCCAACTCTCCGCTGTTCCATCCCAATCCCAATCTGATATAATCCTATTAAGTACTTCATTCCTTGTTACTGGCTCTAATCCAGTATATATTGTAAACAAATTGTCCTTTTCATCGAATGGTAACAACTTTCTTAATACCATTGCTCCAAGGCATAATTCAACTGTACTTCTAATACATATTAGTTCACGTCTAGAGACAACTTCAGGATCAAGAGCATCTGTAGAAAGAATTTCAATATATTCAGAACTCAAAAACTTATGAACTTCTGCTAGCCTGTAACTTTTGAATACAAAATTCCCAAGAATCAAATCATGACATACTAATTCATATTTGTGATCTCTCCGAAACAGATCAACTAACTTTTGAACTTTACTAAGCTCCTTAGGAGGTTCACTTAAAAGACTTTCAGCTTGTTCACATAACCTTCCAAAACGAAAATATCTTGCAGATTTTGATTTATCATTTCCAATTAACTCAACTATACTTGTCAAGATTTCTTCTTCGTCAAATTCTTTAGTCCTCATTACAACATCTTTATACGTCTCTTTATAAATAGATGACATATCAACCAATTTAAATCTACTTCCATTAACATCATCAGTTTTGGTATTTGCTTCTAGCATATCGTCTGTGACATCATTAGTCTTACCAAATTCAAAATGTGGTAACAAAGGTTCATGTTTAGCCATATCAGTGCCATATTTGACTCCAATACTTCGAGCATTGACTTCAAGATCAGCATCTATTCCAATTATACACATTTCTCGCATACCTTCTTCATCTATTAAAATTGGAAGCATAGAAACAGATAAAACAGGCATATTGTTTGTACCATCTATTTGCAACAATGATGGTACTTTAGATGTAACTGGTAATCCTTCTTCATTCCTCAGTCTATATAGAAGACCACTTTGCTGGTACCCGCCAGCAATAAATACATCAATCTCAGACTTAGATTGAGTAACATCATATATAATATTTGCTCTCTTTTCCATATAATGTGGTATATCTAATATACCTCTTCCAGGCATACGACAATCATACCATATAAATTCACCATTAGTAATGAAAAGAGAATAGAAATCATCTTTAAGAGAAACCATACCATATGAGGGGTTAATAGATGTATATATCCATTTTGCATCGTCATTAGTTCTTAAATCTCGTTCATAAAAGTGTTGTGATCTTCCCAAAAGAACTACACTCGATGAATTACCTGAACACATTACAGTATTATGGTACTCACCATTTTTCCAGTTACCTGTGATTGGTATATTTGCCTTACTCCATAATACACGTTCATCATTATTAATATTCAAATTGGCTATATAGTCTATCTTTTGGTGTATTGACTTCCGCTTTATAAGCCATTCTGAGCTTGAAAACGGTGATGGTTTCAGAATATCTAGTGATAAGTTATAGGATGCTGTTCTTTCACAGACAAATGGATCTTTAACAGTAGAATAAAAATCAACTAATACTTCTGAGCGTACACCTACTATAGGTTCCTCATTCAAAGAATAAGAAACTCCTTCGAGATAACCTTTATAATCTAGCTGTAAAGAATCAACAACTTCCATAGTTCGAGGATCAAAGCTAGCATGTGTAAAAAAATCATTACCAGTACCTGATATGTAACCAAAACAGTTAGACTGTGTATGTTTATCAATGGCTTCAGGTTTTACAAATTGCTGAAATTTGGCTGCAGCTTTCGACTCAATAGCATCATGAGCTGGTTCATTACCATTCAGCAGTTCGTACTGAAGCCCTGGTACAGCATCCAAATCAACAGTAGCTGATAATTTATATATTGCAGTATCACTTAAATCTTTAGAAGCCTTTTCAAGTACACAAGAATGCTTTACTTCATAAATTGAATCAAGATCTTTAGCTGTTTTAGAGATGCCATTCTTTGAAGGTAAAACATACCCATCTTTCCCTAAATCTGCTTGTACTGCAAATCTTCTAAATGAAGGCCACATTTAAAGTTTTAAACGATTATTTCAACTTTTAGATGTATTTTTATTTAGAAGATCACGAAACCATTCCTCGAAAAATGTTAAAAAAAATGATGACGCGAAAAAAACCCTTATTTTTAGAGCATCACATGAATGTCGATCATTTTGTCTACAACATAAAGGTACCGAATTTTACATAATTATGTAATCGTATTTTATTATAATTTAATGACATAGTTGCTCTACAGCATACATTATAACTGGAACAATTACATTGTCATTCATTCCAGATGTTGCTTCAAGTATACTTGGTATAATAGTCACCAAAGCAATACCAGTTAAAGATAGACTTGGATACGATTGGTAACCTGTAGCTGTAAAATTCAACCAATATTGCCAATTATAAGGAGTAGTATATTTCAGATCAATATGATTAGGTAGTTTGTAAACGTTTTGGATGAATGCAAATCCAAGGGTAGATGCGAAAGTGAAAGCAAGAGAACCTTCAATAGATTTCTTTGAACCAAACCATTTATGCTTTCCAAATCTTCTACCAAATATTGAAGCACTTGAATCTCCTAAGCCTAAACAAATTATACCTGAAGGTGAATAACCTAAGAATACAGGAAAGGCAATACCAAGAAGTAAGAATATATGTGATACAATAATAGGTCCACAAGTATCTCTTGAATCAACAAAAGTACTTAAGTTCTTATGAAGCCAAGGACCCAATGGAGGTATAGTTGTAATCCTAACAAATTCAAGAAGTAAAAATATAGCTAATGCACCAGACATAGCTAGACTTAGAAAAACTGGATCAAGGTTAACTCCTACAACGAGAAATAATAAAACCACAGCAGCATGCCATACTTTTCTTCTAAAATCAACATCATTCCAGAAAGGTGCCATAATTCCAACAAATGGAACTATTATTAACAATAAACTGCCCCAGTATGAAATCATAAATATATGAACATAAGGTATATTGAATGGACCTGTGTTATTAATAATGAATGAAAATAACCATACAAAGGGATCCTGTTTAAGCACTGCTTCAAAATGGTACCTTACACCAATAAATATTTCCAGTAAAAAGATTATAGTGGATTTAACAGCAAGTTGTAATTTGATAAAATGAGAGTTCTGTGGTCTCAATTGAGGCGGCGTTCTTGTAATAGACATGATCTTCCAAACAATTGGCATTATACCCCATAAAGAGAAAAGGCCACCAATTATTAAGCCACGTAAAATAAAAAGATCATTAGTTGAAGATGCAATAGTTAAGCTAGTCAATGCTTGTGCAAACATTCTCCCTTCAGCAAAAGTTAATGAGTTTCGAACAAGATTTGAAAGTACAACTTCAAAGCTTTGATAATATACTCTTAAAAATGAAAACTCTTGTGGTAGTAAAAGAGCATTAATTATATCTAATGCTGTATTATTTATTGGGAGAGAACATAATGCGAGAAATATATGTAATGGGAAATAGAAACTTGTGAACATATACTCATTCATAAAAGAGTATCTCACCAAACACAATAAAACTGGTAAAACTGATGTGTATAAACATGTAGGGTATAAAAAAGAAAGTGGAGTACCAAATAATCTAGTTGAAGATAAAAACAATGTAAACGCCCAAATAGTCAAAGGTTTATAGATGAAATGCAGATTGTTAATTCTAACCAAAGCCCATATCAGAAGACTTACAATAATAATCGTTTCAATTATACGTTGTGTTGTAGTTTGATCTTTACCATCTATTAATAATTTAAAATGTCTATGCCTTCTTTTCCGTTTCTTATGTATAATACTCCTAGAACCGCTTGAAAAAGCATCGGTTTCAGTAGTCATTGATCTACCTGTATCTGAAGCAATTAAATCATGTTCAAAAGGCATATTATAATAATATAATCAATATATACACAGCTTATGAATTTTTGCTTAAAATATATAAAAAGTAAAAAAGTAATCTATATAATGGTTGTTGTCATCAATAAAATGAATCCTCGAGGAACGATTATTCAAAAAAAAGGAAGAATTAAAAATTGTATCACGTGATTGAATTATGTCACATGCATCATAAAATATATTATCGAAAAAATGTTATTCTGTTGTAAATCTATTTGGCAATTTCCTTTGCACCATTAACTTCATATTCAATTTCAATGTGAGCTCTTCTTCTTGTAGGTTTTTTAGAATCTTCATCAACATCACTTTCATCAGATGATTCAGTTTGAGCATCAGAACCAAGCCAATCTTCAAGATCATCAATACCTACAAGATCTTCATCATCTTCATCAGCCATAACATATTCAACTTCACCTTCTTCTTCTTCTTCATCTTCTTCTTCCTCTTCATCTTCATAAAGTTCTTCTTGTTGATCTTTATGAATATTAGCTTGTTTATCCATTATCTTTTTCCATAATGATTCATCAACATTCAATGGATTATCACCATATGCACCAGTTTTTAATCTTTCAAGTAATTCTTTTTCAATAGCTCTTTCTACTTTAGCTGCAGTTAATGCTTTTCGTTCTCTATTTTCTTCACGTCTTTTAACTTTAGGGGCAACGCCAACTAAAGTACGTTCTTCCTCTCTTAATGCAAGTTTTCTTGATGCAATAGCAACCTGTGTTAACCTTGTAAGTCTTTGCTTACATTTATGATTTAAAAATTTTGGCCAGTACATTAATTGTTGGTCTATTTGTTGTAATGCTTTAGCATACTGTTTCGATAATTTGATCCGCTCCCACATCCTCGATGGTAAATGCTGCCTTTCAGGTGTCTTTATATAAAGGTATAATCTACCATTATCTGATCTAACAGTTGCATATTTTGAATTTGCTAAAGGACAAGACTGTCGACTACAAAGACCTGAAACGTTATATTCATTTCTACAGAAATTCTGCTCTTTGTCTGTTTTCACTTTAAATGAGCAAAACTGTTGATTTATTACCTGCCAAATGATTTCGTCAGACATTTTCAATAAATTTAGTATCAAAGATCTATCGAAATAAAGTCAAAAATCGATCAAATTTTCAAGAAAAATCAACCAAATTTGTAATGGTTAAAGAATCAAGAAAATGTATTAAAAAATTTTATATTCGAAAAATTAAAGAAAATGAAGAAAAATTATTTTTTAAGGTTTTTTAATTCACATTTAGAGTTCAAATAACTTGTTTACAATTACCACATTTGTCATCTTTTATTCCTCTTTATTCAACCAAAAATGAGTTTCATGCTCCATTATTTTACAGTTATTTATATAAAGCATATATTTATACAAATATAATAAAAAATATACATATTCATATAAATCTCACTCAATTATTGACATCTTCCTTGTACATTGGATGATTCATGATTTGTTAAAATTGGGAAGTTTATTTAGTTTTCGAAAAACTTTAATTCTTATATTTTTTTTTCTTCAACAACCACCAAGATCTTTTTTTTTTATTCTGCAAACAATATCACAATGTCAAAAACTAGGAAACGACAAAAGCTCGATAAATCTGATAAACCAGTCAATGATGGTTTATTCTTTACCAAAGTGCGAATGCATGTATCTATAGCACCTCAGTACATTCTATCAATATCAACTGGAGTTCAATCTCAACATCTAGATCCTTTAATTATGACATATTTTGCTCCTGTAGAAGGTGTTGTTCTATCATACACAAATATCGAAATTATATCTACAGGCGTTATTAAATCAGAAAGTCCATTCTCTTACGTTTGGATATCTGTAGAGCTACTTGTATGGAAACCTATCGTTGGACAAGTTATAAGTGGTTGGGTTAATATTCAATCACCTTCACATATTGGTATACTGATTCATAACGTATTTAATGCTTCTATAAAAAGAGATAATATACCAACAGGTTGGAACTTTGTTCCTGCACTTGAAGACGATGAATCTGAAGGATGTTGGGTTGATTCAAAGGGTTCACAAGTTGGTGACAAATTGAAATTTGAAGTTGCATCAATAGGTATGCCTGGAAAGGTTTTATCTGTTGAAGGTAGCTTACTATCTGTTGGAAATGACGTAGGACTGTTGTCTGTTAATGTATGAAACTACAATTGTATTTAAATAGCTGTAGAGGTATACAAACTATATCTTAAATTTACTTTAGTATACGCATAGACATTATCATAAAAGAACATCAATAAACGATCCTATAGTTTGCTTGCATATCTTACTCTTGAGCAAAGAGAGACAAAAGAGTCTCACGCTCAGTAGAGTTGTCACCCCAGTTGGTGATAACAACGCAAGAGCATCCAACAACCTTACGAGCGTTACCCTCACGGTCCAAAACGCAAAGACCAGCCCATTCACCGAGCTTCTTAGCATCAGAAACACGAACAATAGGAACAACGTTGGTCTCATCCTCTTGGTTGCAAAGAGCCTCAACAAGCTTGATATACTCGGGCTCAGTGCAAGCATCGCAAAGAACGCAAAGCTCAGCTTCACCACGGCTTAAAGCCTTGGAAGCCTCACGGAGACCACGAGCAAGACCATCAACGGCAAGAGCCTTGTGGAGAACAGTCTTCAAGCAGTCTTCAACATCGAGTTCACCTCCAGTGACTTCAACGTCAACTTCTTCAGCAGCAACTTCTTCAGTGTATTCAGTGTCGGACATGATGTTTATTTAAAATTTGAGAAATGGGACTTCGTCGTCAGAAATGTAATTACGATCAAGTAATCTGCTCAGTCCTTAATACAGGTATGGATGACAAAATTCGAGATCTGTAAATCTGAAATAAATTAAGAGTTCGAATTAAAAAAATTGTCGTGACTGTCTAAAATAGGGTATTGTTTTAACCCTTAAAAAATTAACTTGTGCTAAATAATATACATGCACCTTATGTCACGATCCCTTTTTCTGTTTGGGTAAACGCGCGAGCAATTTATTGTCAACAACGCCTCTATTTGTATATATATAGCATGGATTTCTCTACTATCGAGGTTCTCACTGAACACTTCCAATACCCTCCTATTACTCTAATAGATGAAGTTATAAATATTGTCAATACTCTTATGTATAAAGCCTTAGATGGCGTAGAGAAGTTCTTTGTGAAGTGGAACACAACAAATCAATTGACATTAGAGAATGAAATTGAAGACGGCACAGCGAAACTTGAAAATCTTATGGAAGCAAGTATCGATTATCAGTTTGATAGGCTTGAAGTCTACACATTAAGAAATATCGTAGGTATACAGCCTGATCTGATAAGTAATGGTTATCTAAAGCTAGAACATCATGAAGGATTAGATTTCAAAGAACATGATGACTCTTCAGATTCAGCTTTAACGGATGAATATATACAAGCTGAAACAAGGTATAAAAGAGCGCTAAATAAGCATGAAGATTTGAAATCAAATCTGCAGCTGGCTGCAGATAGACGATTACAGATCAAAGAAGCTTTAGAACGTATAAGAGAAGAATTGCAAAAGCCTCTTGATGATAATAAAGTACAAAATTTAGCTGAAATCGTATCTGAAGTCACTAATAGATCTAGAAACTTGTTAACGATGCTTCAAGAACGGAAGTCAGAGACTCCAATTGGTATCAAAGGTCGTACTGATGATTTTGTTGATAATCTAGTCAAAGGAAGCTTTACCAAAACGTGATTTACTATGCCAATTCTTCTTAAAACAATATTTTACTTAATTCTGATCTCTCAAATTACTTGCATTATATACCTACGAGGCGCACAAGAAGCCCAATTGCATTGAGACTATGCCAACCTTGTCAGATTTCTACACCAACTCGACGATGCTTATATAAAGAGAATGATTTTTGTCTTTATATTCTTTTCTTTTATTAATTCATTCATTTAATACTTCTTCGGAATGTTATGTTTTTCGAATTTTGGAATGTTTATTAGCCGCATATTATACAGCCAATATCTGTCCACTTTTTTCGAATCTAAAGGGAAAACCTATAATTTCACTGGGTAATATGTTTTCTCTTACTTTCTTACTTTACTTTCTACCTACAAGTCAGAAAAAATCAATCATAGAGTGATATTTTTTCCCTTAATATTGTCACTTTTTTACATATCAAAAGAAAAAACATGTTGTCAAGATTAGCTGTTCGATCGTTACGTGCTGCTACCCCTAGAGCTAATATTGCATTCCGTCAAATGCCAGTTATTGTTCCTACTCAAAAATGGGTTCGTAACTATTCAGCTCACGACGAAGAAACATTCGAGGAATTTACTGCTCGTTTTGAGAAAGAATTTGATGAAGCTCAAGATTTGTTTGATGTTCAAAGAGTCCTTAACAATTGCTTTTCTTATGACTTAGTTCCTGCCCCTTCTGTTTTGGCTAAAGCTCTTGAAGCTTGCCGCCGTGTAAATGATTTCCCTACTGCTGTTCGTGTATTTGAAGGTGTTCGTTATAAAGTAGAAACTGAACAACAATATCGTGATTATCTTGCTGAACTTGATCCTATTCGTAAGGACCTTGGTGTTGAACTTCAAGAAGACTTGTTTCCTTCTAGCCAATAGATGTACTAAAGGTACTATTCTCTGACACGTTCCTTTATTGCCTCTTTTATAACATTTACAATTACTACCTAAAGTTCTTATTTTTTTTACCATATCTTTACTACCATAAACAATTATTATCGTATCATTCCGATGCACCGTCTTTGCACTCTATTCAGCTTATCCCATAGAATTATTTTTTTTACCTGATGTTCCCATAGCAACACATACATTTCTGCATCAGTCTTCACCAACTTAACCAGTAACAATCATCCTTATTCATTTTACTTCTTAATACTTCCTGTTCTCTTATACAATAGTCAACACAAATAGACAAAATGGCTGGACATTTACCATTCAAAGAAGATCCTGCGATCACAAAGTTTTACAACATGAGGGAGTCATACCCTAAGTACTTTCGATGGACTGCAAAGACTGTAGGAATCGCTGGACTATTCATCATCGCCATCCCTTCTGCAGTAGCCTACATGTCATACAGTCTTGAAGGAAAGATTGATATGACCGCGAAGCGTCGTACAGAAAGTGTTTGGACTAAATAGATACAAACTTTCAAGCATAAATTACGATCGAAAGAACACCCCCTTCATGACTCTCTAATTACATATTGACGTATTTCATATATCTAAATATTTCTTATTTTTACTTTCGTAGTTCCCATGGTCATTTTAGAGATAAACATCACTTGCGGTACCACATTCTAGTTATCTTTTGGTTTCGCATCTTCTTCTGTAATTGAAAAACACCATACATCAATGCTTCTGCTGTAGGAGGACATCCAGGTACATACACATCAACTGGAACAATTCTGTCACATCCTCTAACTACTGAATATGAATAATGATAATATCCTCCGCCATTGGCACAAGATCCCATAGAAATAACCCAACGTGGTTCAGGCATTTGATCGTAAACTTGACGTAAACATGGCGCCATCTTGTTCGTTAATGTACCTGCAACAATCATAACATCACTTTGTCTAGGCGATGCACGGAAAATAATTCCCAATCGATCTTGATCATATCTTGGTGTTGACAAATGCATCATTTCTACTGCACAACATGCTAAGCCGAATGTCATAGGCCAGAATGATCCTTGACGTGCCCAACTAGCAATTCTATCTAATGATGTTAATGCATAATCAACTGCACTATTTGGCTTTTGCTCACTAGGCAATGGGTAATCTGTAGCTAATGTAGATGGTGTCTCGAAAACTTCTTTAACTTGTTGTGCTGCAGATTCCGAAGCATAACGCACTTGAAACCTTTGAGGTAAACGGCTCATACGTCCTGCAACACGAAGTCCTCTATTAGCAATCATTATCTCTGCCCTTCTAATAAAGTATGGTACCTTAGATATGAAAATGCTATAATCTTTTAAAATAATATTATCGATTCCAAGATTTGTATGGTAGGTAATTTCTGCTTTTATTCCAATTTGACTTTACTCTATTGGCTAAAGCTAGGTGTATGTGTATATTTTTTTTTGCTGGCTTTTTAGTTGCTATGTAGACTTACCCGGCACTTACACCTCGAATTTCTGCACCGAATCATATGAACCAATTTCAAATGTCTGTCTTATTTACGGCATCTACACGAGATTCCTTACGATGATAGTTGTGTTTTATGATTAATAATAAAACTGCTGCGTTTTGACAATTTATGCTCACTTATTGTGAGCTATCTAATCTCCAATTATATATGGGTCTGATTTGTGTGTCTGTGTGCGTTATAAATATCTATATATATTTTGTTCAAAGAAAAGAGGGCAAGCTTAATTAGGACAAAATATAGCAAAAACAAATAAACCAAACTTAACCGAACAATGCATCTTTGATGCCTCTGAGAAGTCCTGACCCTTCAGTAGCTGCAGCATCAACTGTCGTTGTGACAACTGTAACTGGTCCAATTCTGGTAGCAGTAGAACTAGCAACAGATGAAAGTGTAGTTTCAGAAGTAGGAGCTTGTGCATTAAGAGCAGCAGCGGCAGCAAGACGAGTTTCATCAACGGCTGCTCCAGTGCTTTCTACTTCCGGTCCTTGTTCGGCTCTAAGACAAGCGAATTGACCACATTGATTATTGAAAATAACTCTACCGACTTTTCGGGGTCTTGAGCAGCAAGAGCGTTTAGAAAGTTGATGAACCCATGGCTTAATTTCTTCTTCGTCGTCAATGATTTCGGCACTTCGACGATCAAATGCATCGTATTTGGCGTCCTTTTCGTGTCTATGGTGACCATGATCACAGTGTCCATCTGAACAAACATGTTGATGACGGTGTTGGTCATTGTGCTGATGAGTTTCGTGTTCATCATGGCTATGACTTGCAACATGCTTATGATCTTCATCGTGCTTATGACCATGACGTTCCTTATGATGATGCTCTTCATTTTCATCGTGGTGATGGTGTTCCTTGTGATGGTGTTCTTCCTTGTGGCGATGATCACCAGTAGAGTGGTGTAAGTGTTTATCCTCGTGGTCATGCTTCTCTTGATGTCCGTGGTGAGATTGTTCACTATGATGATGAGCATCGCTATGCTTATGACCGTGGTGCTCCTTGTGTCCATGTTGATCATGATGATCGTGGTGCTCCTTGTGAGTATGTTGACCCTTGCTCTCATGGCTGTGGTGTTCCTTGTGGTCGTGATGTTCCTTCTCTATGTGGCTATGGTGTTCCTGGTGCTCGTGGTGTTCCTTTTCTTGATGAGTATGTTGTTCCTTGTGGTTATGAGTTTCATGGTGATCATGAATCTCCTTTTCGTGATGTTGATCATGGTGTTCATGACCATGATGTTCTTTATGACCATGATGATCATGATGGACATGATGATGGTGGTGGATTTCCTTGGGGCCGCAGTGATGGTGTCTATGCCCTCTGTGGCGGTGAGGAGAACGAGGTTCTAATATATTAGCTCCTTCTTTTGAATATGACTCAGAACTGTCAGAAGTGGCAAGGCCGACTGCAGCAGTTTCAGCTGTAGTATCTGCCCAGACTGGAGACCAAATCATCGACAAGGCCAATGTCACAAAGACAGTGGCTGAGACGACGTTTTTCATCGCAGATAGATTCTTAAAATATAATAAGGAAGAATTGAAAAAGAATCAGGTCAAAATTCTCTTGTCAAAAATCAAACCGGGACATGCTCGTACCGAACTCTAATAAATATATATTCAGGATACCGGACAGCATATTTTTACATTACGTATAATTTGAATTTGCATTGTATATGCAGCCAACAGAGAGTTTTTATTGACTTATGAAAGGTTTGCCCATGATAAATGATAGGTTAATTCCAAATGAAGAAGTGTTTGCATCCAAAACCTATAGTAATTGTGAAGTTTGTTTGCTCGGGGTTCATGTAATGTGAGAGGGTCTGTCAATGTGAAATAAACAAAGAAATTGGCCATTCAAAGCCATACTTTTTGATAGAACCCTTTGATGGATGATGAATTTGTTCTTTATTCAAATAGAAAATTCTATGCAGTAGAAGTATTCCTGGAAGATTTCAAAAAGTTAATTGCGTGATCATCATCCAATGCAGCGCTAATAGAAGGTATGCGAAGAATGAATTTTTCCTCTTGAGTTTTTTCATTGTCAAAGTCTTCATCGAATAAATAAGATGCGAGAGAAACATTTTTCAGGGTATCGAAAGACATATCAATATTTTCATTATCATAGTCGAAAAATGAATCGTCTGTAGAGTTTGGAGTAAGTAACTGTGGCTTTGCATCATTGGCCAGCAAATTCAGTACATCATTTGCCAAGTTAAGTTCCTTTGCTTTGAGATATAAATCAGACCTTCCATTTTCCCTGAAATTGAATACTTCTAGCATAAATGAACATTCTGATTTCCTCTTTAATGTAGCATTTTCAAAGGTAAGATCTATAAGGTTGTTTGCTAATAAAGTAATAAGTTTCTTAATCCGACCAGTATGTTTATCAAGTATAGATAATGTAATAGTTTCAATTAGTTCATTCAGTAGTGTTTTGCGTAAATCTGGGGATATCTTTATTTTTGTTTCTGATACGAGATCAATAACATCTCGTTGTTTCGAATGCTGATCTTTATCAAAATAATGTGACGTAGATTCTTCAAATTCTAGCCTTTGGTCTTTAGTTTTACTGATATTTGAACCCTTTCTAATTGCACTCCGTTTCGATGCTGGTGGTGGTGAATCCTTCCTAATAATGGTATTTTCTCTTCGTTTCTTGTACCTTTCTATACGCTTTTTATCTACTGTTAAAGCTTTACTTATTCTTTCAGAAGATAACCTAGTTGAGTTAGATCTCACAGATACACGATTTAATGCTTCAGTGACATCATAAGAATGAACAGGATAGAACGTATCTGCTGAAATGGGATGTATATCTATACTTGTCTCTGATGTTGTATTTTGTTTTGAAGTTTCAATTGACTTTTTGCGTTCTTCAATCATTGCTTTTCTTGCAGATTGCAGTTTAGCTAATATCTTATTAGTTTTCTTAACTGATCTCTTCGCAGGGATAGTAGCTGAATACTTTCTATCATTTACAGGAGAAGGCAATAGAGGAACATCTTTTACTACTGAATCTACTACAGTTTCTAAATCTTTTAAAGGTGTCTGAGCTTCAACAGTGTCAATGTTTTGTCTTACTCTTATTGGCCTTTTGATATCATGTACACGCGATCTGAATGCATAGTAATCAGTACTTGTTGACAAGATACTAGCTATTTGTTCTATACGATTAAAGTCAATTTCATCGTGATTACTGATTTCCTTTGCAGGTGTTTCTGGTATTAAAGTGTTCATTTTAAAATACAGTATTTTCGTCAAATTTAAATTGATAGATGTAAAAGTTTGATAAATTTTGTAATTACAGTGTTGGGTGAATATAGAGCGTGCCATCGAAAATTAAGATGCAGCACTAATTGCAAATTCCGGGTAACATTCAAAAAATTACTGTAATAGGAAATTTTTTTCAAACCTTATTTTGCCTTATATAACTTTTATGAAGGGGGGCTTATTTTAAAATACTGGTCAGTAAAAAGTTATTAACTTATCTGTAAAATGTCCTCATTTTTTATAGGATAGTATAACCGTGATAATCAATTATTCGACCATACTGAAGCGCGTGTAAACTTTCATTTTCCCAAACTCTTCCTTTCTTCAACACACATCTACATAGTATCTTGTTCATATTCATAAAATATTCATTTTATAGAAGCAAGGTAAAATTGTTCTTATAGTATAGTACGTTTTTGTTTTTTGTTATTAAGTATGACGCTTTTAAAATTCAAAAATACATTTTCTGACGCGTCTTTTGTTCCTGCGCCTGGTAAGAAGGTTTCCAAAGCTGCGCAAAATGTTGAAACTTTTATCGTGAAGTTTCTTCGACAAAACGAGCCAAGTGCGCATTCTGTGGATTTGAATTGTCTGGCAGATCTGATATGATGATTGAACATGGAAAGATCTGTAAAGGTGTTAAAGAAGAGACGCGCCCCATCTGGAGAGCTTTGGCAACTAATGGGCCGTCTGCTGCTGCGAAAGCCATTCTTGAATCGCATCCTGAAAGCTTAACGGAAGAGTCTGACTTTATTGATGACATATACGAAAGTGATTCTGACAATGAAAAATTACTGGATGATCTGCTTTCACCTGAGGAAGCGCTCACACGCTTTCTGCTGCAAGTTGGAGCCAGCCCTCGCGCGCTTGCGGACAAATCCATAAGATTGGCTATTAAAGACTTTATAGACCGTATGCCAGATAGGCGTTCTAACTTCACCGGAGCTATGAGCCCTGGTAAAGCCAAAAGACTACTGGACAAGTTTCACGCTAATGTTGTTGTACCCGATAGAGCATATCTAGTGGAAGCTCTTGCAAAGCATTCATCTTTTACGCTGACGCTTGATGGATGGTCAGATTCTAAGGCTAGAAATTATTACGCTGTAGTTGCCTGCTTTTTTGCTGTTAGCATTCCGCTGGCACTCTTACCCATCGATGGATCCACCACAGCGACAAGTCTGAACTTCATTATAACAAAGAAGCTGAATTCATTACTTAAAATTGCTAGACCTATTGCCATTGTGACGGACAATGCTGCCAACATGAAAAAGTTTAAAGACCTGTTCCCACGCAGTTTTGGGAGGCCAGCAATGCGCACAAATGGATGTTTTCTTCATGTATTAAATTTGGTACTTAAGACAATTCAGGAACACGTCTATAATTTTGACGGAACAGTTAAGAAGTGCACCACTATAGCGAACGCACTTAAGAAATTTAAAAAAGCGTCCTCAGTGCTAAAAGACATAAAAAATGCGGGTGTTGATATCTCTGCGCGTAAAATTGGTACTTATACGCCGACAAGGTGGACATCGGTATCTGACTTATGTTTATCTATTTATAATCACCAGCGTTCTTTATTGGTGTTGGCTGAGCACAGTCATAAGGTAAAGGATGCTTTGGACAAAGACGTTGCTAATTTGATCACTCCGGAGTTATTTGAAGATATTCGACTTTTATTGAAAGTTTTCATACCTATAACAAGTCAGATTAGACGTTTAGAATCAGAATGCGTAGCAATGGACGAACCATTAGTTGTGATTTTCCGTACTCTTTACATGTGGTTTCGTATGAGATTGCCAAGCTGTATTGCTAAAGCTGCTTCTAAGATATTGTCATTTTATGCTTCATTTTACTGTTCAGATGATTGGATATTAGGATTGTCATTTAATCTATATTTTGTTGACCTTCTTGGAGGAAGTACATCAGCTAGTGCTAAATCGCTACTTAAGAAGATGGAAGGTTTTATTGAAGCAGTAGCTGCTGAGCCTGAATTTGTCAGAGGAGGTGTCACTAAAGCTGAAGCTTTACATGAATACGAACTTTATCTTAGCTCGGCGACAGAGATAGACCATATTTCGATGTCACCGCGTAAGACTCGTCCCACTTGGGTAAATGTGAAGGCTATGCATTATTGGAATCTTCTAAAAGAAGAGGATCATACTGACGAATTTGATGTCTTGCGTTATCTTGCCACTACACTGCTGCACATTTCACCCACTTCTGTTTCTGTGGAACGATTCTTTTCTTATGCAGGTGATATTGACACGGTTAAAAGATCAGATATGGCACCCACAACACTAGCGACAAGGCTAGAAGCAAAGACTTTTAATAAAACTATGGCCAAATTTGTTGATATCGGAGTTATGCCAAGAAATATTCGGAACCTACCAACATCCACGGTGTATGATGTATTGTCTTCTGACAGCAAAAAGGCGTTGAAGAAAGTTCCTCCTTTGAGCTCTTTTTTTGAAGGCATTTCAGCTGCAGAAACAGATTCTAATGATTCACTGAGCCCCCCTCCATTTCGTTTACCTGGCGTCACACGGGCTAACACAGCTTATACTAATGACGAAGACGATGACCCTTTTAGAAGGGTTCAAGCGCCTGAGCAACCGCAATATGCCAATTTACCTGATCCCGAAATTCAGATGTTTGAGAAATTGATTAGAAATATAGAGCAAGCAAGCACTGGGGGCGATGAAGGCAGCTGGAATTATACAGATCTACCTACATCCACAGAAGAGCCTCTTGATCAAGATTCAGGACTTATATCTAAAAGAGCGGATTTAATTGAATTTTTAGAAAAAAATATAACATATGAAAGCGTTTCTGACAGTACAGATACAGGGAACACGCGGGCGACTTTGATGTACTTTTCGGAAATATTTAATGATATGGCACTGTTTCTAGAGGTGTCTAGAATTAGTGAACTGGCTAAGATCTGCCACACCATTTTTGCTCCCGATACTCAGGGCCCATTGTGGACAAAACCGTGTTGTATATAGGTTGCAACTCTAGATAACCATGGTAGTATACCTGATATGCAGGTACGTATATCCTTTTAATATGTTTCAATCATTTTCATGTATTATTAGTAGCACTAAGGGTATTGATGGATGTATTCTTTACCTTACTCTTCTGGGGTTTCGCTAACTCCTGGCTAACTAGATTTACGTACTTGTTAAAGCTCCAGAACATAGTCGCTTTAATATTGTAATATATTTGATAAGGTCTTCAACTCTAATAAATATCGCTATCCTATAAGGTATGATGTAGATAAAACGTAAGAGCACCACCTGTGTTATATCTTAGCTGCAGGTTAAGTTAACTTAAATCATACATATAACTTTTATAGGTTACATCACATAATCCTGTATAAAAGTAAGGCAAAATAAGGTTTGAAAAAAATTTCCTATTACAGTAATTTTTTGAATGTTACCCGGAATTTGCAATTAGTGCTGCATCTTAATTTTCGATGGCACGCTCTAGGGTGAATAGATGATAAGTACATTTAAGTCTCTGCTAAATTGATTTTAAAGTTTTTTGGCGTCACATTAAAGTTTCAAATCTTAGACGCGTAGAGATTTGAGTATTCTATCACCGCATTATTAATTCAAAACAAATGTAAAAACAATATTATATTTTTTGTTTACATCAATTCTCTTCACTTGCCATAATTGCTTGTTGATCTTACAAAAAGTGGTGTCACTTGCAAGCCTTGAAACTTTTCTTGTTGGTTCAAGAATGTGCACGATACCACTTTTAGAATCAATTTTTCATATTCCACGTTGCTCGCATTTATTCCAGCTATCGTACTATTAACAATTAGAGAAACAGTTAATCTTTCATTTCATATTTCTAAGAATGTAAACAGATGAGCATGCTATCACTGTATACATCTATCGTGACTTCAATCGACTTGTCACTGTTGTCTGCCTTCAGAACTTCGAGCTGCCTTTCAATTAAAAATTATGATGTCCTATATAAATCCATTAACTTCTTTTATGGTGTTTATTCAATAAAATAAGTACATTCTTGACAAGATCGTAAACGTTATCGTATTTCCTAACTTAATGAACCCCTAGTGACTCTCTGATACGCGCTTAACTAAACCTTAATATCCTCGATCAAACTATTAATAAAACGCGTTCATTCTTTTATACTATTAAATATTCTCTCGATTATCTTTCTTCTTTATAATCTTTTTCTTTCTTTTATTTTCGTATTTTATTTTTCGTGATTATCGTCAATGCCTTTTTCAGCAACTGACACGTCTTTTCTCGCGTCAATCAATGACTTAATTGTCGATTTCAGACCTTCAAAGATACTGGTCCATGCAACTGAACAATTCTTCCCTGTACTACAAGAAAAGCCTTTCTCCATACCAGAAAACTCGATAGTTGTAACATATAAGAATAAATTTGCACTTATAATCTCTTCGAGCATTACAATTTGGTCATGGACTGGTTCTGATCTTAAAATCGATGCAGAGATCTCTTTAGATATTCAAGATAATGTACTTGCTGCCGTCTGGGATTTCGACGGTGAAGCTCTCTATATCGCTACAACTAATGGTCTTTGCTTTGTAGATATAGAAGACAAATGGAGTAGTAAAGTACCTTTTGAAACTTCAGGTATAACTTCAATGGATAGTTGCCCTGCTGATGGAAGTATTCTATCCTTAGGTTATGACTCTGGTGATATAGTTATTGCAAGATTATCTCTATCAGGAGTACATGTTCTTTTACATGTTCCAAGTGATAACAAGGACTCCGTAAAACGTTCTTCTCAAGATTTCAACTCTAAAGTATTGAAGTCTTCAACTAGTAAATCTAACTCTGTCTTAAAAGTAGCATGGCATCCTGCTTCTCCAAGTATATCTTCTCAAACTCTTGCTGTTGTAAGGTCTACTAATATCTTACAGATCTGGAATATCAATTGCAAAGAGTATGCTAAATGCAGAAGAAATACCCCTTTACAACTCAACAGTAAATCTGCTGCTGAAACTTATATCTCTTGGTGTAAAGGTGGTAGAGTTGCAGTCACTGACAAAAGGGTACTTGAAATTCATCATCTTCTTGATCATGAAGTATCTATCATTGATACTTACTCTATTAGAAATCTTACTTTATCACAAGATAGATCTCTTCTGTATATTCTTCCAACTGACTCAAATCAACTTGTTGCCCTTGATTGTTCAAAGATATTACCTTCTTCTAGAAAATCTTCTTATGTTTCTCCTAAAAATCTCCCTCCTATGCCTACTTTACCTTCACAATATGCTCCTCCTCAGCTGAAATCGCCTATACCTAAGTTTGCTAATAGATCTAATTCTGTTCGCAATAAGCCTTCAATGTACTCTCCTACTTTTGATTCAGGCCCTCGCGCTTTTTATCCACAAAATATGAAGAAATCTGCTTCTATTTCGAGTCATTCTTCTCATCAAAATCGTCGTCGTTCAAATACTTCTTCTTCTCCGTTAACTTCAAATCAGCAGTTTTCTCCTGTGATAGGTTCTTATTTAAGTAGATCTAATTCTGATGGAAAGAACCGTGGAAATTCTTTTACTCGTACATTTGATCAACCTCCACCTCTGCCTGCTCTACACTCAGATATTTATTCAACACCTGATCCTCAAAGATTTGAACTTGAGAAGACCTCACCTCTTTCTCAATTTGATTCTTATGATCCTCCTAAACCATATTTTCAACGACAGAAGGATAAAAAGTACAACTCTGCTGATTTACGTACTCCTGAAAGAACTCCCGCTTCGATGAATATGTCTACTTTTGATTCATTTGCATCTGTCAATGATACTCCTGGAGATTCTTTTTCTATTCCTAATGAATATACTCCAAGTGTAAAGGCATCTGATACTTTCTCTCCTATATTTCAAGAAAATTCATTTCCTAGTACACCTGCTGATGAGTTTGTTGTAACAACAACTAATGAAGAAGTCAGCTCTTCTGATGAAGCTGTCGCAATGGGTATTGCTTATGCGGATGATACTTCGGACAATTCTTTTGATTTCAATAACGACAGTGTAGATATAGTTCCTGTTGGTGATACTGAAAAGCATGAATCTATCGAAAGTGATAACATCTGTATCCAGGATGATCTTGACAAGTTACTTGAATCTACAGGTTCTTTGACTAGTGCTTGTACTTCTCCTTCTGATGACTCTCATGCTAATCTATCTAAAGAGTTTGAAAACTCAGATTCTAATCTATCACTTAATCGTGCTTCTTCTATTTATTCAGTCTCTGTTGACTTACAACGTGCAAGCACTCAATCTTTTTCATCTAGTGTCTGTTTTGCTGGCGCTATAACTAATACATTATTTCCAAAGGTCTGCTCTACTATTATAGAATCTCCTAAAGGGTCTGTTATTAAGCAATTGGCTTCTGGGTCTAAGGATGATATCATTGCATTGATATCCTCTGATGAGGATTTAAATACTGCTAATAGTATTCTAAGCAAAGTATGGTGTGATAAAACTAAAGATTTATCTGCCATGTATGAATCAGTAGGCTATTCTGCTAAGAATACAGTCATGGATTGGATGTGTCTTTTGCTCAGCACGGATTTGAGCGACATAAGTTCTGGAAACTCTCATAGTCATTTCAGAGCAACTATAGTACTTAAAAATGAAGGTGCAAGTGCTGCAGTTAATTATTTGATTAGCCAAAATCAATTCATTGATGCATATATCTTAAGCAGATTACATGATGTTTCAGTAAGAGCCGTATTCAAAGCATGGCTAGAATTTGGGTCAGATCCAAATTCTGATATTATGAGAGTTTGTGAATCATTAATGAAATATTCTAATGAGCGTGTAAATGTTCTTCCTCCAAGACGCGAGGATTCTCTTCATAAGGATTCTCCATCACTGAATGCGTCTGTGGGTGATAGAACAAGCCTTTCAGCAAATGGACCCTCTAATCAGAAAGCGTCACATGACAAGTTAGAAGTGGAAGAAGAAGAATTTGTTGATGCATTGGACCATGTGGATAAACCTCAAGATAAAATTGACATTGAATCTTCACACATGGATCATAGCTTAAAAGATGATAGTATTCTTAATGGGAAAACGGTTCTTGATACTGCACCAAGAAAGCCTACTATTTTTGGGCATGGTGTAGGACTACCTGCAACTCCTAAATCAATGAAACCAATGCATGGTAGTCGCATTGGCAATAATCCAATTCCAAGAGCCAGTTTGCCTGCCGTTGAGAAAAAGGAAGAGGTTGATATTGCAGCTGAAATTGCCCAAAAGGAGCGTGGTAATGTTGACAATGACATAATACCTGTTTCACAACCAAGAAAGAGTCGATCTCTTTCTTTTAAGCTACTGAAGCCACACTTGAAGAAGAAGGATTCAAAGTAGAAAGAATATGGTGATGTTTATGTATTTATGAGGTCTTTCATTAACTATGTCTTTATATTAAACCAAATAAAACATATATTATACATAAGATTATAAAAAAAGAGAGTTAGCGTAGCACTTATGTGATTTAACTGTCAGAAGTAAAAACAGGATCAATAGGAGGATTCGAAGGGTCACCATTATGTACAGCTCTTAACGGCGTTGTGGGAGCTGCTGAAGGTGTTACATGGCCAATAGCTTTCATATCAGAAAGAGGTGTTTGAGATAACGTAGAAGTGTCAGCTGAACTAGGAGTACCAGGCCCATTATTATTCGAACTTTGGTTGGCACGTCGTCGACGCAAATCACCAGTAACCTGATCAAAAAATGGTGGCAAAGGAGCCTCATTTCTCATGTATTGCATTTTTATGTTTCTAGCTTTATCCTTAAGCTGAACTTGATTTCTGTCTTTCAAAATCTCAGATCTTGTGCCTCCTGGTCCATGAAGAGCCAAAATTTGACTCCAATGAGGTCCTCTAACTTCAGAGATAGCGTGAATCAAAGTATTCTCTTCTTCTTTAGTCCATTGTCTACGAGAGCCTGTACCCAAAGCATATCGACTCTTAGGGCGGTTGTGAGGTGGTACATTTCGAGGTAGTGAGTTAGGATCAAGGACTGGTGGAACAGGTGAAGCATTAGGCTCAATCTCATGCGATAAAGGTCTAGAGATTTCGGCTTCGCTTGCATAGCTCATAGGAATTCTGTCGCCGACTGGTGCGACGTAAGTGCTAGGGAAGTATATTTCTGCTAAAGGACTTGCACTTAGAATCATTTGCAAGTTTCCAGATATAATATCTAAAACAATACGTAT
Organism: Tortispora sangerardonensis; assembly: GCA_030566855.1. Lineage (NCBI taxonomy): Eukaryota > Fungi > Ascomycota > Trigonopsidomycetes > Trigonopsidales > Trigonopsidaceae > Tortispora > Tortispora sangerardonensis. Next base: position 58,247 of record JAKUBJ010000013.1, on the reverse strand, counting down.
GAAGTCTTTCCAAGGATACTTAGTACGTAGTTCTTTACTGATAGCAGTATATAGTTCATCCTCAGTTTCGTAATCCTTGGCCTTTGAAATGTCTTCAAGAAGTTTCTTGATTGTCATTTTCCGTTGTTGACACTGGATAATAAAATCATTCTCAGCAGCACCTACTCCTCTAGAATAGCCATCAGTGATAGTGAGTTCTTCAATACTCAGTCTATTAGGAAAAAGAGTATCTAAGAAAGCATCAGCATCAGCGGGAGTTTGTTCACGTGCGGCAATAAATGCTTGAGTCTTTAAATCTAAAAATAAGTAACCTAAACGTTTAGAGAGTCTTCCGTACAAAGGTAAGAAAACATCAAGAAAGTATTCATTGAGATCAAAGAATCCTACATGAGCAATTCCTAATACGGAAGCGACAAAAGTAGTTAAATTTGCACGTCTCATTACGGAGACGATATTTGGGTCTTGTCCAAAATCTGATTTATCTATTACGAAAAAAGAAGATTCAGAAGAAAGAAGTACACCCTTCTTTGCTTCATCGAAAGTATCGTAGAAGAGTTTAAAATTTCGAGGGTGCCCAGCATTTTCAACTTCTCCACCGGTTGTAGCAAGAGTTACTAAATAAACAGCTTCTACAAAAGAACGCTGACCAACAGTTGACAAAAACATACGAGCGGCAGTGTCTAACAGAGGTAAAAGCTCTACTCGTACAGCTTGAAAGCCGGTATAGATAGGCCCCTTAGGAGGATCCAAATGTCTTGGATATGGAATATTAGCAGGAGCAGAAGTGTCGGACGAAGAAGGATTAGAAGTAGGAGGAGTGTTAGCGCCAACAGCAGCGGCAGCAACAGCAGCAGCACCATTAGATGATGTGGGTACATCAGAACTAGAAGTAGTACTAGTAGCGCTCTTCTCAGAACCTACAACAGCAGCGGCAGTAGCGACAGTCGAAGTGAGATAATTAGCGATATGTTGAACATTGCTAATAGCATCTGAATTGGCGTTCGATCCATTGATCTCAGCACGCATAAGCTCTGAATCTACAAGAGCGAAGTTATCGTTAGCTGAAGACATTTTTCCTTAAACTTGTAAACAAACGCAAGATTATGAACAAAGGTAACGGAAGAAAACAATAAAAAATAAGACAATATCGATAGAAAAAGGATATCGAAGAGCAACTAGGGTTACGAACTAAACACGTAAAAGAAATATATCGAGAACCGTGCAAGTAAACAAACCAAGAAGAAATGAGGGTTGCAAGGGGTTCATGAAAGAGAAAAAGAAGGAAAGAGGTTTATCAGGGTTAATAAAGGAGAAGGAGGAAAAAAATAGAAGCAGAATAATTTTGAGGTGAACAGCCAATCGGATTAAGCCGTTAAACGAGTTTAGTTAGAAGAAATCAGAAATTTATAACCGGGTAAGTTTATGCTTCGTCAGCGGTCGAGATAAGACGAACAGTGAATATATATAGGAAGCAAAGAAAAGAGGAAAGATTAGCAGTGACGATATTGTATTTTTAAAGGGAATTTTCTATGGATAAAGTGAAGAGATTTATATGGGGACCTGACCCCCGAGAGAATATGAGGAAATGTCAATCATTACTGAGGAAGAATCAAAGGCAATTAGATCGACATATTCAAGATCTTTCAGGGGTTGAATCAAAGACGAAAGTGTTAATAAAGCAAGCAGCTAAAAGGAACGATTCTAAGAGTGTAAAGATTCTTGCACGGGAGCTGTATAATACGAGAAAGCAAAAGAATCGTCTCCATAGATCTAAAGCACAACTACAAAGTATTGGTATGCAAATGAATGAAACATTTGCATTACGTAAGATTCAAGGAAGTATGAAATCATCAGCAGATGTTATGAAGAATGTTAATATGTTAGTTAGAATACCAGAGTTAACGTCTACTATGTATCAGTTAAGCTCGGAGCTTATGAAAGCAGGTATTATTGATGAGATGGTTGATGATGCGCTTGAAGGAGCTGAAGCAAATGATGAATTAGAAGAAGATGCTGAAACTGAAATATCTAAGATTATAGCTGAAATTACTGCTGGTAAATTAGGAGCTGCAGATTCAGTGCCGGTTGTTCCTGCTAATAAGATAGAATCAGAACTTGAGCCTGAGACAGAACAAGAACAAGAATCTGAAGTACTTGATGACATGAGAGAAAGATTAAAGGCTTTACAGAGTTAAAAAAAACACAAGAATTAAATTTATAAAGAGTCTATAATATTAATAGTATTAGTTGTTTTTTACGTTTAAGTGATATAATGCGTTTGAAACATTGCAAATGGTACTTCAGCTGCATTTTTGATTTGTATATCTTCATAAACTATTCAAGAAGGTCATTAATTTCATCGTCACTTTCACCAGGACCATCGTATTTTTGGTCTTCGTATTTCTTCTTAATTTGTTTAATAATCTTCTTTTGTCGACGCCTTGCAGTTTTACCCCATTTTATGTCTTCGCCATTATCTGATTCTGAATCTGAATCATAATCACGTCCTTCATATACTGCTTGTGCCCTTTTAGCAGCTATTAATTCCTTTTCTTCTTTTTCTTGTTGCTCTGCATCTGCAATATACTTCTTTTCCATCCATTTTTGTAATCTTGGTCTTAATAATACATAACCACCAATGATTATAACAATCCTGATCCAGTCTTTAGCTGTATACCTTTCTAAGGTATCTGTAATAATAGCTAAACCCATATTTTATAGATTAATATAGGTAATACAAAGTAAACAAATAATTTATTGTATTTTTTGTCGATCGCATAAAGATGTGTGTTTCTGGTGAGTTTGGTTTTGCTTTAAATTCACGCTCTAAATTCTTACCAAAAACCTTTCCTCGGGTGCATACTTCTTACCACCTTTATTCACAATATATACTTGAAAAATTAACACATTATAATCTATTTATTTGTTTATATAATGGAAGATATTCAACAGAAACAGCTAGTAATAGCTGCTGCTTCAGCAATAGGTCTTTTGGTATCTATAAAGAGTGCAAAGTCAGCTATTCGATCAAGAATATATAAACCAAAACTCTTCAATGTAAATCATAATCCTCCTCCTACTTTATATCAACTCGACCCTTTTCACGCTTTAGCTATCGCTTCTGGGTTTTCAATATCAACAATGTCTTTAACGATATCTTCATTATGTCTTATTTCAGGTGTAACTTCAATGGATGATCTTGCTTCACGTATAAGATACACTTTCGGTATACCCCCTCCAGTAATAATACCATCAGATAATGAATCTGAAGAGATGGAAACAACTATGCAGTCTTTACTCAATGAATGGTTGAAGAAATGACATATTTCGATATTTCATATAGCCCTATTAAATATACTCCCCCTTATTATGTGAATATGTACTATTCCTACATATTCTTACTAATTGTTCTTACCCTATATCTCACCTATTTGATCATTTCATTACTCCTACATCTCTCCTACTTCTTCATTCTTTATTCTCTTTCTTCTTTATTCCCTTTCGAATCTTTCTTTACTCGATTTTCTTATTTTAAAATCCATTAGTGGTTGTTATTCGGGAATTGATTTCTCGACTTTCTTCTTGAACTTAGTCTCGCTCCTGTAAATCTATATCTCTCACAGTCCCCGTGATTTTCTCATCTCCAAACGTTACTTATATATCCCTCTTCTTTACTGTTTGTTACCTGATATAGAACCCACTTTGACTTTAGAGAAAAACTACGTTTTTTATTGTTGCTAACTAAATTTAAGATCGGTTATGTTATGCCACGAACAAGAAAGCAAACCAAAACTTCAATGTCTTTAAAGGAACGCCACATCGACCACCTTCCTGTCGACCCTATAGAACTTGCTGAGCTTCCTACTTCTTCTATACTTACTCCTAATTCTTCTTCATCATTTTCTTCTTCTGCTGCCAAATCATTGAATGAGTTACCTCCTTCTGATTTCTGGAATTTCTTTCTACTTTGTCTCTTATACCTTCTGCAGGGAATTCCTGTAGGTCTTGCTTTTGGCTCTATTCCATTTTTGCTAAAATCTAAACTCGATTATGGCCAGGTTGGTATTTTCTCTTTAGCTTCCTATCCATATTCTCTGAAACTTATATGGAGTCCTATTGTAGACGCTCTTTACTCTCCAGCTTTTGGTCAGCGTAAATCATGGATCGTTCCAATTCAATTCATATCTGCAACTGTTCTACTTTATTTAGGTCGACATGTCGATAATCTAATAGAACATGCTGAAACTTCTTTAGGACTAATTACTTTTGCCTTTTTCATTCTTGTATTGCTTTGTGCTACTCAAGATATTGCTGTCGACGGTTGGTCTTTGACTTTGATCTCTCCTCCAAATCTATCTTATGCTTCCACTGCTCAAACAATAGGATTAAACTCGGGCTACTTTTTGTCCTTTACTGTATTTTTAGCGTTAGGTTCTCCAGAGTTTGCTAACAAGTATTTTAGAACTGAGCCTCAGGATATTGGATTAATAACTCTTAATGGTTACGTATCCTTTGCGGGTTGGTCGTACTTACTCACTACTATATTTGTGGCTTTCTTTATAAAAGAGGATCGTAAAACTTCTCATTCAACTCCTGTAGGCTGGAATGGTATAATCACTGTGTATAGAGACATGTGGCAGATTATGAAACTCCCAGCCATGAGATTGTTCATTCTCGTTCATTTGCTAGCTAAAATTGGATTTCAAGCTAATGATGCTGTACTGAACTTGAAACTTCTAGAGAAGGGCTTGTCAAAAGAAGATCTAGCTGTAATGGTCTTAATTGACTTTCCTTTCGAAATAATATTTGGTTATTATGCTGCAAAATGGTCTACTGACTCTGAGCCTTTAAAGCCTTGGCTACTTGCATTTATTGGACGTTTGGCTTGTGCATTTTTTGCTCAAGTGTTGGTGTTTTTCTTTCCTTCTGGAAACCCTTCAACTGGTTACCTTTCTTTGATCATAGTCCAACACATATTTGCATCTTTTATGTCAACTGTTCAGTTTGTGTGCATAAACGGTTTTCATACCAGAATTGCCGACCCAGTGATTGGTGGTACATACATGACTTCTTTAAATACCATTTCTAATCTTGGGGGACAATGGCCTCGTATTTTTGTTCTTTACTCTGTTGATTTCTTCACAAAAGCTACTTGCTACCCTTCAAAAGGGAATACGTCAATTATTAAAAGAGAAGCTCTTGAATTTACTCCATTTTCATGTGCATCAGAACATGGCCGTCAAGCATGTACAAATATGAATGGCTATTGCAATGTAGAATGGGATGGTTATTATATCACAAACATGTTATGTATTGGTATTGCATTAGCTTTGTTCTTTGGGTGGCTAAAAAGGAAAGTCTTATGGCTCCAATCTCTTGATCAATCAAAATGGCGTGTGGTTTAAAAAGCAAACTCTGCGACTTTATATAATGCCTTGGGTAAAGGAAAACGTTATGTGATACTATCTATTATATTAATTCATGTGATGTCATTCAGGTTTCAAAGTATCCGTATTTTCAATTTCTTCTATTGTGGCTTCTCGAAGTATCTCAAAAACTATAATCCCAACACTCATGCCAGGAATAGACGTTGCAGCAGATCGCATGAATCCGTTGAAAAGCCATTTAAATGATCCTAGTATATTATTATGACCAATTTTATACACATTAGCAAATGTATGATTGTATGCTTTGTAATATAAATGTATAGTAGATGCAGCAGGTATGTTCTTGGGTTGAACGATCTCAGGATGTGGTTTCTTTGATTTCGTATTTAAATGTAGAGCTTTAGCTGTAGATAATCTAGTTTTTGTGACATTGTTCTCACTGTATTTGTCAAAATCTATGAGTTCAAGAGATTTAGAATGTAAATCTTGTAGCTTAGAAAACGGATAATGTATCAGTTGTAATCCAAGTGCTCCAGATACACCAGCACCAAGTATAGTTAGATTTCTATAGACAGCAGATGATAGCTTTGATTCAGGCGTTTGAGTAAAAATATCGGAATTCTTTATTTGTTCAAAAACAGCAAAATAAGTACCAAATCCTAATATCTCTTTGGTAGCGCTAAGCGTAAAACCAGCAAATATTCCTCTAAGACCTATTTGTCTGAGCTTTATCATTCCATATGACCATAGTGACATCTTTCCTAATAAAGCTTCAGAAACTGAATATCTAGCAGTAATTGCATCAAATGGAGTAGCAGCTAATGCCTGTGCAAAACCTGCAGTGGCGCCAGCTTTGAAATAAGCGCTGAATGATGATTCACCATTCTCATAAAGTGGTAAAGATACAAGGTATGTACTATAAAGAATTAAACCTAGTGCAGAATTTACAATAAATGGCGGTAGCACTTGATGAAATAAGAATGATATGCCATGATCTTTGACAGCGTTAGATATTATACCAATTCCTGAATGTGTGGTAAAGGACCATGGTCTATCTAAAGCAGGTGAAAGTAGTCGAGGTATAGCTAAATAGTCAACTCTTGTTGGTCTGAATAATTTGGCTGGTACTCTTAAATATAAGGCAAGTATATTAGAGAACGCCCTTGCGGAAGCAGAAGCAGCAGAGACTTGGGTATTCGATCTATCATCAGACATACGTGGGTGAAGGAGAGTTCAAGATGAGTGGATTTCTATACAATATGTATGTAAGTGAAACTGATTAAATACACATATGTGCGCTTTTAAGTTGACTGATAGCTGAAAGATGTCTTAATTTACTGATTTAAAGGTAATATGTTATTTTCTCTGCATAATAGAATATACTTCAAGATTAGAAAAAGTATGTCAAAGTAGACAGACGCTTATATGATCTTACATTAAAGCAAGAGCTAAAGATGAGACAGCAGAAAGACCAAGTACAACATAACCAGTTCTGTAAACACCAGGAATTGTAAGTTCTTTTGCGAAATCCCAAATTATATGTCGAAGACCATTCAAAGAATGGAAAGTCAATGGGAGACTGATTACGAACTTTCCAAGAACTTTAATAGCAACAGGAATAGAACCAGCCAAAGAAGCTAAATGAGCACTGTCTACAGGGATACCAACTAAAGGACCAACAGCAGCACCGATTAAATATCCATAGAATCCGAAAGCAAGAGCTACACCTGTAATACGATGAAGACCTGAAAGACCCCATGTAAGTTGTGGTTGGTAAATAGCAAGATCTGGTGAAATAGGTCTGTTAAGACGTTGTTTACTGAGCAAAGCTTGTGCTTCATCGGGGGTGGTATGTTGAGCTTGAACTTTAGGAATTGAAGAGTTGGTGAAAGTTCTAGACATGGCCATTATAGGTGACATTCTTAAGGCATTTCTAGATGATGAAATGCCTAAAACTCCACGTCTATAAGCAGAAGAAACAGCTAATGATCTTAGTGCACTCATATTGTATTGATCTTTTTATATGATTATACTACTTCTTTATGATCGTAATATCGTGGAAAGTGAAAGGTCGATATTGTGTACTGAAATCTTCAGATAAATACTTTCGAAACTACCCTATTGGCTAGAATAGTGTGATGTAAATGTATATATAATCTATTAAACCTGGGGTATAAAAACCTTCCATTCATCGATCGCGGCTAAGAATTGCTTGTCATCGTCAGTTTTTTTTATATATTTCTCATTAAACTGAATCAGGTATATATATACTTCAGTTGTACTATATGTTTGTCTACTTTATATAATGAATGATGATATACCGGCGATCTGTGATGACTGTTTAGGTCCAAACCCTTACATACGTATGTTCAAGAATATAAATGGTGCTGAATGTAAGATATGTACGAGACCCTTCAATGTTTACGATTGGAATGTTGAGAAAGGCGCAAGACCTAGAAAGACTCTTGTTTGTAAGACTTGTGCTCGTCAAAAGAACTGCTGTCAAGCTTGTATGATGGATCTAACATTTGGTCTACCTATAGCTGTTAGAGATGCTGCTTTAAAACTTGTTGATCCAACTACAGCAACTAATTCAAATGCTGTCAATAGGCAATGGCAAGCTGCTGCAACTGAAAGGGCATTGGCTGAAGGAGCTGTTCCTCTGACTGATTCAAAGTATTCTAATGCTGAGGAACAAGCACAAGCGCTTTTAGATAGCACTAAACCTGCTACTGCTAAAAGGTCAAAACTTACAACCAAAACTATCGAACAACCTAAAGAGGACTTGAAACCAACACCTGATACATCATTTTTAGATCCGCCAGTCTCAAAGTCCAATACTACTCTTGTACTATCACAAGTTGCATCTGATCTAGAACTGTACGAACTACAAGGATATTTTACACAGTTTGGGTCTATTAAGGAAATGAAAGATCTTAAGCATGAAAAAGAGTTAAAAATAACTTTTGCTACAAGAAAAGCAGCAGAAACCGCTGCTTTAAAGGCTAAAAAGATCGGTGGTAAATACGTAATTAGAGGTCATATCATAAATGTTGCATGGTCGCCTTCCTAAAAAGAAAATTAGTCACTAATTATTGTGAACCACATGATTTAGAAGTAAGCGTTGTTGGGTTTCGTTTCGTTTTGCCATGAAATATCGTTTCATTGTCACCTAATTCAGTAGTATTATGTACATTTAAAACGAACTTTTCAGGCTCGCCAGCATCTTTCGCCTTTTCAGCTTCACCTTGAACAAGGTTTCTTTTTAGTAGCGTAGCTACTGCATTTGCATGAACTATTTGTTCATTTGCTTCTTCTCCGATTAATTGTCTACTTTCATTGAATCCTTCTCTAAGCTTTGTTCTAGCAGCTAATGTCATGCGACCATCACCTTTAAAGGCTATATTTATTGCTCTCCATATATTTCTATATGCTGCAGTCGCTGACATTTTTGTTTGATTATATGTGGATCAATTGAAAATATATAAAAGAGAAAGGTGGATCGAAAGTTATGATGGTTTGAAAAATCGATGAAATAGTGGCTTTCTATTGGCCGCTGACTTTGGTTTTTCCAATGTATAAGAAACAAACAGTAATTATATTGAATGACACAAAACCTACTATTACTGGTACTTTATAAATTATATATGATTATCTAATATTTAATTTGATATATACTATTAAGTGAATTAAGCTACTCTTCCAAGTAAAGAACGCTCTTAGCAGCCTTTACAATGACTTCAGGAGTAGGGAAAGAGAATACTTCAAGTTCGACAGCATATGGAGTAGGTACTTCAGCACCAGTTACACGAGCAACGGGAGCATCCAAGTAGTCAAATGCTTCACTTTCCATAATTTGAGCGCAAATTTCGGATCCAAAACCAAATGCAGGGAAACCTGAATCAACAGCAACAATGCGATTAGTCTTCTTTACTGATTTGACAATTGCAGGAATATCCATAGGTTTAATTGTGCGTAAATTAATAACTTCAGCTGATACATTATATTGCTTCTTAAGAGTGTCGGCAGCCTTTAAGCAGAATTCAACATTACGTGAATGAGAAACAAAAGTTACATCAGTACCTTCAAGTTCAATCTTAGCCTTACCCAATGGAATAACAAAATCAGAAGATTGAGCTTCAACTGACATAGGGAAAGCTTCACCATAAAGGATTTCATTTTCAAGGAAGATAGTAGGATTAGGATCACGAATAGCAGCCTTAAGTAATCCCTTGGCATCTTCAGATGAGTATGGAGAAACTACCTTTAAGCCTGGAATAGCACCGTACCATGCAGTATAGTCTTGAGAGTGCTGTGCACCTACACCAGCAGCAGCACCGTTGGCACCACGAAAGACGATAGGGCAAGGTTGTGTACCACCAGACATGTAAAGAGTTTTAGCACCTGAATTAATAATTTGATCAATTGCTTGCATAGCAAAATTGAAAGTCATGAACTCGCAAATAGGTACAAGGCCAGCAAGTGCAGCACCAACACAAAGACCAGTAAACCCAGCCTCAGTGATAGGAGTATCAATAACTCTACGTTCACCAAATCTATCTAAAAGTCCTCTTGATACTTTATAGGCACCATTGTATTGTGCGACTTCTTCACCCATTAAAAAGACACGCTCATCTCTATCCATTTCTTCGGCCATAGCGGCATTCAAAGCATCACGAACAGTCATTTCAGTTGTACCACCTTGTGATGATGCAGCACGCACAGCAAAATTAGGTACAAATACTGATGATTTACCTGAAATTGTCTTGTAACCTCTTGTTGATGAAACTACAGGAGATCCTTTGATGATTGAAGCAGCTATTGTGCTCATCAAAGATCGAGTTGAAGATTTCAGAATTGCCATTTTTATTATTACTAACGCACCCCTATTTCTCTAAAAATTATAATTCAGGGCAAGTTCCGATTTTCCCTTTTTTCCCTAATCAAAGTAAAAATATCTGAAAAAGTTAAGTAAATAACAAGTTTATAAAAATAAAGTAACAAATTTGCTGTCTATGGGGGGTTTTTTTTCTATCAAAAGGTGGATGGTACAAAAGAGAGGGGGCTATAGTGCGGCAACCTCATCAACCAATAATATTACTATGTTGGGGTTTTTTCTAAGTTTACAGCCTTTTGGTGGGGGTTACATAGATTCATTACTGTCTCAATATGCGGCTACTTCGACGGATATATTATTCGTTCTGTAAAACCTGTAAAATCAATGAAATTGTATTAAATTTCTTGTGTTTTGGCTTCTATGGTAGTCAGTTAAAAGATTTTTATGGTCTCGCTGGAGCTGCTGATCTGTATGTGGCAAATTTTGGGGTTTTAGAGACAAGAAATTCTCAATTTTGATCGACCAAACTACACTCAAAAATCTAATCTACAAAGTGAATTGACCATACAGTCATCATCAAAATCAAAATATATGAAAGTTTAAGCCATCTTAGCAAGTATTGTGAAGTATATATGATGTCAAATGTGTCAAATGTGTCAAACTTAATCAGCTATCTATACAAACCAATAATGACCCCTCGCTAATCTAAATTAATACGGTACCTCCAACGGCCTTTAAGAAACTGACGTTTTATCTTGTTATTCAAAGCCCTCTCAACTATAATGAAGAAAGTATTTGAGCATCTTACAGAATAAAAATAAGGTAGATATAAAAAGTTTGGCGCTTCTTGCGTCTAAATCAATGATATTGAGTTCACTGTCGATCATACAGCATACCTGCATAATCCCCGTCTCTATGACATTCACAGAATCCTTGCTTCATAAATTTCAACTTTATAGAGTTATTTAGCTTTTAGAACTGTTGGAATGAATCTATTTACCTGACTGTATAAGCCTTTCTACGTATTTCACATCAATGTATCGAGTGTTCTTGACACGGATTAACAGCTTAGAGATCTCACTTTTACAGTATCGTCCTACTTTAGCACTACATAGTCTATATCAATTATATATAAAAATTCACTTAATCAAATATGTAGCACGAAAATACTCTGAAATGTCCAAAAAATTGATAAATTTCACAGCAGTCAGGGATGGGGCGGTCAGCCATTTGGTCGCCGCCACCGCCAGACCGCCATAGCGTGTATGGCAAATGCGTGTATAAAGTATACGGCTCATAAGCGTTATGGAATTCAATATTATAAGCCAAAATACACTTACCCGGTATAGTTGAAATATTTCATGGGGCGGTCAGCCATTAGGTCGCCGCCACTGCCAGACCGCCAGCAAAAATTGGCCTTACCGCCCCATCCCTGCAGCAGTTTATCAAGTTCGGGTGATGTTCAATAACTTAGCCTACACCTTATGTCCTGAACCACTTTTTTTGTTTCAAACCAAGCAGACGATCCCCCTTCATAAGCTACCTCTAGACAGAATAATATAATCAAACTATCATTCAGATATACAAGATTTGAGTTTCAGTACACGTTAAAATCTATTTTTTTGTTAGATATAGATTAGAAATACCATTTGAATTGCTTAAATCACGTGAAATCTTGTCTGGTAGCGAGAAGAGAATCATCTTTCAGCCGTCCTGTTTGATTTCAAATATTTTTGTTTCTTTCTTCAAGCTGGGAGTTCTCAGCTTTCTAGAACACGTGATATATAATATTTCATTCCCTGAATTATTCTTTCGTTTTTCTTTGTTTTTGTTATAATCGCTCGCCCATATTTTTGGCTTTTTTAGATTTATTGATTTCTCGCAGCTATTGGATGTCATGAATTTCTTCTTGACATCGAATTCTTTACTTTTTATAGTACTGCTATTACTTAGCGTTCCTTTGTCTTTTGATCTTGGTGGGAGACAATGTGGTTTAGCTTTTACGTTTACGTTAAATACTGTTTCATTGACTTTAGCTATTCTCCGATTGATCGCCAGATCAATGAAAAGACCAACTATATCCGTAGTGGCTTTATCTTTCATACAAGCCTTAATTGTACCTAGTCTGTTCATAATCTTTTTGAATCTTTATTCTAAGGATAATGCGCCTCCTCTTCCTGGGTTTTCCTACGCTATTGCTGTTTGGGATTGGTCTCTTGAAAACGCTACTGCTTGGTTCACTGTTTTAGAAGGATTTTGTACTTTGCTTGTAATCCAATCAACTAATAGCATTGCGGGTAGGCTTTCAAGAAACAAGAGCAAAGACTCTTGGATGCTGGTCATATTAACTGTAGCTGCAAGTCTAATATCTGGTGCTGTATTCTTCTTGTATCGCACTATTTCTTTTCCTTCTGTTTATCAATCTCCACCTGCTGCTACTTCTGTAGGTATAATAATAACTCTGACTGTTATTCTTTCGGTATATGGCATGGTTTCTGCTAGAGGCAGTGCTATAGAAAGTGCTATGCTTTTTTCATATATTGTCTATTGTATATATGAAACATTTACTGATTTCAGTCAACCTATACCTAGCTTGATTTCGACTGATTCTCCTCCTTTACCTCCTTTACCTCCTATATTTGTTGATTCATATGAGAATTTTGTTTCTACTGTTGCTGCAATGATTCCTGGCTCTTTTAGAACCTTTATAGGCTTTATAACGCATGCAACTCAGCAAACAGTTCCTACTTCAATTGCAATCTCTTTGATGTATAGAGTCTTAGTGTTATACCTAGCCATGATGAAGATAATTCCAAATATAACTACCTCTCAACAGAATGGTACGAGATCAGCATATGATTCTGTTGCACGCGCGTATGCTTTAACTGCATTAGTTCCTGTATATACGCATCTTGTTATGCACCATTTGAAATTGCTTCATCCCACAACTACAATAGCGCCACCATGGCTCACTTCGTGGCTTCTCACTTTCAACTCTTCAGTGCTAACTAATATATCTGAAACACTTGTGCGATATCAAGTAACATTTTATACCTGGCATTTATGGAACTTTGTTAATATGGGTTTTGTGTTAGTTCTGTATATGTCTGAAATCGCATTTGGCTCAAGGTCTGCTGACTTTAATGATCACTGGAAAGTTGATTAAAGAAATAATGACACTCAATTCAACTTCTTGCCTACGAATTTTTCTCTAATGACTGATCAAATTTTTGACTTATTTTCTTCCTTTCTATAATGTATACTTTAAACTTAGATAGTAATTTAATCAATAATGTCTCAGAAACAGTAACACTCTTCAATTTGCCATTTTTTGACATTTTAAAACGACATTCAGAGCTTGACTCTATGGTTTAGAATTTCATCATAGACAGCATTTCTACGGGTTTACAAGTGATCAATTTTTTTACATATTTTTTGAGTCCCGCACTTTCGAAGGTGCAAGTGGCTTTTATATTCCCACAGGTCTCTGAAGAAAGAAAAAAATGGGTTGAACTCCATACCGCGAGACTAAGCTCCATTCCGTTACTCTTTTCCTATTCTTACGAAGCGGAAAAAAGCAATTGCCATTACTATTTACGTGTGAATAGACATTCTTTCAAATGTCATCACAGTTATGCCAAAGTTGGATCCAGCCCCCGCAGCGCGGACACCTTGGTATGACAAATAATGTCTAGCGGCCAGATCCAAATAGCGTCTTGCCATATGTTTCCAAAATGCTATACAAGATAGCACACGAATACACGCGATGACCGGAGACTTTTCCCAGAGCAAATAACATCATGAATAAACCATGAAGACAATAATTTTACTTAATAGTAAAAATCTGTCCGTTTGCAGGCTCTGACGGCAATTGTTCTTGGTATGGAGTTAGAAAGAAAGACGAAATGGGTAAGAAATTTTTCTTCTTTATATAGGCCAAAACATTTAGACCTACATGGTATTTTAAAGTATCACATAGTAAACATATATAGGGCTAACATATCTACTGTAATTTTGGGTATTTATTACATATATTAGTAATAAAATGCAAAACCTCATTCTTAACTATTATCAATGTTTATTTAAATAGACTAGTTGTCTTTTAAGTGTAAAAGAAAGCAATGTTGCTCATTCTGAACGGAACTCTAGGAAAAAGTGGCACATGTTTGCAACTTTTGATATTGCAAGGGTTATTGCCTAATTCTGATCATTCACCCGTTCAATTACCAAGTCATAAGACTCTTTTTTCTCTTTTTTTCAAATTTAAACACTTTTATTTATTAAATGAATACTATTGAAGAGAATTAAACATAATTGAATCCATTGTATGCTTCTTTTATCAATAACTGATCAGTTTTGATGAGATACCAATTCAAGTCAAAACAGGGTAACTGTGACCCCACATTTCTCCTATCGTTCCATCGGGTTTTATCTTCCTTTTCTTATATATTCAGCACAATTTTCTTAACTTCTTCAAGTCAACTGTACAGGACATACTTGTGTTGTTTTATATATCCATTTTACACATTTTAGATATTTGAACAGCTTGTACTTTCTTGCGTTTATGGTTTATCGATTTAGCAGCAACAGCTTACTTGTAAACCTTCGAAACTCATTCTCATCCCGTCTTGTGACAACTTCAAATAGAACATTTCATTGTAGTAGAGAATCGAAAATGCCTCAATTCTTGGTTACTATTCCTGATAAGCCAGGACATTATGAGAACCGTATGGCTCGTCGTCCAACTCATCTTAAGAATTTCGCATCTAAAGCTGAGGAAAAGATTGCTCTCTCCGGTGGTGCTATGTTCACCAGTGATCCTGCCGAAGCAGTTGCTGCGGGAAAGAATTTACCATTTGCAGGTTCTTTTTTGATTTTGGATGTAGAGAATGAAGCTGCAGCTCGTAAACTCATTGAATCTGATGTTTATTCGGAACCTGATGGACCTTGGGATTACAAGAAAGCTACATATCAACATGTTGTTCTTGCTCCTCAAAAGTAGAAGAGAATTGTATGTTTTGTAGAGCAGATAAAACAATGTCTAGTTGTTCGTTTACGAGTTTGTATCATTAGTAGTTATAATCAGAGATAGCCTTGAATCGAAGATCCCTCAGGAATAAAGTTTGTGCTTCACATTGTTCAGCTACCTCTCAACCAAGTATTAGAATCTGTATATGTATTGAATCTTTTGATATCATCAATGAAAACGATACATTCTTGAATCACTCCACAATATTGTTGTAATTTACCCTACTTATTGTATACGATTTCGAGCAAGTTAATCTTACACTCCTCCAAAGAACCTGAAATATGGTGATTGTTCTGTACTAGAACCTATTATAATTAGTATTTGTATATAATAGTCTTCTTTATTTTGCATTTAGTATTATGAATCTATATAGGATTTCTAGCCTGAGCACAGTTAGAAACTTGCCAGGTAGGAAAGTTTGGAATCCGACACATTATCGATCTGTTACAACCTATTCAAGCCCTTCAAATACCTCGAAATATATTAAATACGCTTTACTTGGTTTAGCCATTGGTACCGGTGTTTACTATAAAGACGAAGTTAAGCATGTTGCAACTGCTATGATTAGAGTTGGTCGTATTGTACCTGTTGTTGTTGTATGTTTTACTGATTACGGCTTAACTCTACGGAAGAACGATCATGAAGCCTTGAAATCGTGTCACTTACGTTGTGCTAAAAGAACTCTTGCTGCGATAGAAGCTAATGCAGGAATATTTATTAAGCTTGGACAACATTTATCTGCTATGAACTATATACTACCTTATGAATGGACTGATACTTTCACTCCTTTACAAGACCAGTGCCCTGTATCTTCTACAGATGAAATCAGAGCCATGATTAGATCTGATACCGGGAAGGAGCTGGAAGATATATTTTTGGATTTTTCACCTGAACCATTAGGAACTGCTTCACTTGCACAAGTACATCAGGCGGTTTTGAGGTCTACAGGTGAGAAAGTTGCTGTAAAGCTACAGCATCCTTCTTTAAAGGAGTTTATACCTGTTGATATTACTATTACTAGATCTATATTTACAGCCATGGACTACTTCTTCCCACAGTTTCCTATGTTATGGCTTTCAGATGAATTAGAGAGCAGTATATTTGTCGAGCTAGATTTTACTTCTGAAGCCAAAAATGCCACTAATACAAGTAAACACTTTTCTGATTCGAAACGACAAAAATTGACTGCTGTTCGTATACCGAAGATTCATTTTGCACTGCCTAGAATTCTAGTAATGGAATTTTTAGGTGGTGCACGTCTTGATGATGCAGCTTATCTTTATAAAAATGCGATTTCTAGGAAGGAAGTTGCTGAATGTCTAGCTTATTTGTTTAACGATATGATTTTCACCCCAGATGTTAGTCTTCACTGTGATCCCCATGGAGGTAATTTAGCAATTCGCTCACTTTCAACACCTGTCAATGGTCATAATTTTGAAATTATTCTCTATGATCATGGCCTTTATAGAAAAGTTTCAAGCTCGACTAGATACAGCTATGCTGGCTTGTGGCTTTCCTTGCTTGATGGAGATGCCGATGGAGTTAGAAGATATGCTAAACAGTTTGCAAATATTTCAGATACAGATGTTGATCTATTCACTTGTGTTATAACTGGTCGTGGTACAGATTCAATAAAGAATAGAGATTTCCTTACAACTCCAAGATCGCGTGAAGAGCGTGAAAAAATGGCTGCGACAGTTGTTGAGGAATCTCTTTTCAGTCAAATCATATGTCTTCTTTCGCATGTTCCTCCTATTGTACTTTTAATTTTTAAAACCAATGACCTTGTGCGCAGTTTGGACGATTCACTGCTGAATGTCGATTATGAAGCAGTTTCAAAAGAAGTTGATCTTCTTCCTGAACAAAGAGCTAAATGCAATCAAGTTGCAAAAGAAGACCCGTTACCATACAAACAATTCACTATTATGGCACGATATGCAGCTAACTTGTTATACATTCATGAATGGACTGAATTAAGAAGAAAAGGGATATTTTCTACTCTGTTACATTTTCCTTTACTTTACTTTAAACATGTTTACCATCTACTTGCAATTGACACACTTGATTTATTCTTTTGGTTTAAAGCAGTTTAGTTACGTGTGGATTTTATTCAAAATTTTAAAAAGTCAAAAACTATTCACCACTTTCCTAATTCGGATCATTCACGAGTTTTTTAAATCAGATAGAAATAATATAAAGACTTTAATAATTTATTTTATAACCAATTTGTCCTATATTTCTTTGTAGACTTTAACAAAGCTTGTTTACGCGTATATCATGAACGGTAACGCGTGAGGTATAAAAAGTTACCAGTTTAAAACCCTTATTTCTTAGAAATTTTATAATTCCTTTGTACCTTCTCTCTTGGAATCAATTTTTGTACCTTTAAAGATACAAAAAAGTAACATTTTATTTCATAAATTTTTACCTGGTTTTATTTACTGTAATTTAAATTTACTAACTGCAGTTTCTTGTTTACTGCTCTTCACGTACTTGAATCTATGTCTGAAGATGAATCAAGACTATTTTCACGCGCAATTCAAGCTTCCAGTCAATATCGAAATGGACGCTTATGCCTTGCTGATCTCCTTTATGTTTCTATAGAATACTATAAATATAAGAAATCTACTGGGAATGAACATTTATGGCTTAATGAATCAAAAGAAATTGCTGCAAATTGTCTATTATGTGTTCTTACTGATTCATGTACAGATCGACAATTGATCTTGAACTCTATTGCTGCTCATTTAACTGTATGTTATAAGTGTACTAAGCCTTTTCATAAAGCAAAACGTGATATTTACTCAATATTATCTAAAGACTTAGTTCCTAAATTTATTGACGAAATGTTGAAATGGGATCAAGCTCGTTTATCTCCTGTTCTCATAGATGCATCTGCTAAATGTAAGACTAAATATAAAGTTATTCTGACTGAAATACCTCAAGCTGCTGGTGCTTTGTTTGATATATTATGCAATCCTAGAATACTGAACGTTCAAGAAGTTAAGGATCTTTTTAAAGATGTTCTTCTAGGTCTGCAAACACATGGCAGATTCTTAAGACTTTCAGCTGAATTCGTGCCTGGTGTACTACCTCTATTATTCTCTTCAGATAAAGACTTACATGGTTGGGCTTACAGAACCGTTGTTGAAAATAAATCTTTGATTACTAAAAATGATGTCGATTTAATATTTCAAGATTCCTTTGATGAAATTGTAACTAATGCTTTCTTTAATATTGAAAATACAAACATACAGAGAACTTTCTGGTCTGCGCTAGAAACTCTTTTAAAGCATACTGAAGCTCAATCTATTTCTCTTCTTTCAAACAATATTTCTTTACCTCAACTTATTGTTCATTTATATTCTAATCTTACTCCTACCACTAGCATTGATGAGATATTTCTGTATGTTTATAGAAGTACCGCTATAGTTTTAAAAAGTTTAGACTCTCTGTTTTGGACTTCTGTTCCTGATTCTTCTCCTGCCGAATTTACTCGAAAATATGTAAGTAGCTTTATTTCAATCTTATCTCGTCTTTCTAGTTCTATCTCAGACGCTGATTTGACACTTGTTTGTGATGCACTTGCTGCTATACCGTGCTCTTTACAGCTATCATCTTTCTTGGAAACTGTCCAGATAATTACTACTGCCTTATTAGATACTTATAACTCTTCCGTCAGATCTTCTGCAGTTTCAACTGCTATTTTAAGAGCTCTCTTTACCGTTTTTTGTTCAGCTATTGATCTCAGTATCTTTCAAGCTAGCTGTAAAGTTTCGGTGCACGAAAAAGTTTCTATTCATGACTTAATTTTACTGCATGAGCACACTATTATAGATGTGGCTTTTGATAGCAACTCAACTGATCCAGGTTTGAAAGCATTAGCACGCGAGTTAGTTGCTTCACTAATGAAATTAGATGTTAATATTATTGTGACAGAAAAGCCAGCTTGGTTGTCTATTTCTTCTCATGATAATTCTAGTGCATTCACTGCTTTATCATCATTTGAATTTACTTCTTTTTGGGAAGTTATATACAGAAAAGCTCCTTTATCTGAGTATGAATTTCAGAGGTTGATATTATCTTCTTTTGAGGGTGTTATTGTTGCTGACTCTCTTTTTTCAAGCTCTACGCCAAGGAAACCGTCTTTGAAAGATATATATAAGGATTTACTTTCTGATCTTTTTCGTCAAGTTTCTGTTTTTCTCATGCGAATTAGCACTACAAAAAGTGCATTGCTAAAATCTAAACTTCTTTCTGACTTAAATTCGCTTTCTCTTGTTTTTAGTTTGTCTTTTGTTTCTGATAAAGTCGTATCTCAAGCCAGCATTGATATTTTAAGAGAAGCATATGAGGTCAATGGTCGATTGGAGGCGTTTTCTGCTATATTTTCTAGGTCTTCTTCTTTTTGTGTTTCCCTAACTGCCTACAATAACGCTCTAATCAAATCATGTGAAAAGATGCAGTTTGGCCCTTTTCCTCAAGCATGTTTGCTTACTATGGACACCTCCTATGTTCTCTTTAACAACAGAACTGGTGTAGTAAGTACTGCTTCTTATCCTTTTAGCAATGAAGAGAAGGCTTCTATTTTTGAGTTCTGGAAAACTAGTTGGCTGTTTCTTCCCACTGCTTTTCGTCTTACTTTTTCTTGGGCTGAATCTTATCCCATGGAAACTCTTGTTGACTTTACTCGTGACGTTTTAGATCTTTCTAACTTTTTAGTTAAATCATATAACCCTTTTTTGCAGAACATACCAGAGTCTTATTTAAAGAAGTCTGTTAATGGTCAGGAAGTAATTCAACGTCCTGAAGAAGTTCTCTTATCAGTGTTATCTCCTCATATGGATGCTATTTGCCAATGGCTCAAACTTAGTGATAAAGCACTTCTTGATTCATGTGTCCATCTCACTACAAGAATTCTTAAATCTTTTTCATCTGCAGATGTCAAGCTCCCTGATTCTGTTTTACAAACACTAGATAAATTAGCAAATAAAGCTCGTAAGCATCGCAACAATTTATCTGAAGCTCAGTGTAACGAAATTATTGTCTTTTTATCTGATTACGGTTATGAGTCTGAATTTTCACATGAAGAAGATGTCGTTGAAGTTAGAGATGAAAGCAAAGCCAACTTAATGCAATGGCTTCAAGGCATTAATGGATCTTCTTCTGGAAAGACATCATCTTTGAATGAGAACCGTCCACAGAAAGTCTCTTCTTCTCATACAGCACCAATAGTTAAATCTACAACTGAAGTGCTAAAATCTTCGAATACGAAAAATCCTATGGTTAAGCTCAAATCACTTCTTGATTCTGGTAAAATATCAAAGAAACCGACTGAAGCTATGACTAAAACTTCAGGCCATGAAGGAACTGTTATTCCTCCCCCTACAGCCAGTAAATCTCTTTTATCTTCAATGAGAAGTGAACTTGCTGAGCAGCGTCGACTTAAGGCATTAGAGGAAGCAACTGTCAAAAGCAAAAAGCCAAACGTAGTAATACATCCTGCGCGACCTCCTGGATTTAACGCTCGTGGAAGCTTAAAGTCGAAAGCTAAATCTGCCAATGATACTGATAATGATTCAGGTTCTTCTTCTGATGATGACGAAGATGATGGAATACATGATTTAAGTAAAGATCAGTCTGTTTCTAAAGTTAAATCTCGATCTGCACCTGCATACGTTCCAGTAGCGCAAAAAATTACAGAAATTGATATTCCCGGTTATAGTAACAATCGACTTAAAGGTGCAGTACCTAAAGAAACATTAGAGCGCAACATGAGAGCCAGATTAAATGTTGATTTAAACCCACTTCTTAGAAGTATATTAACTTGGGAGTATCATGATGAAGGTGAATTTCCTAAAGGAATTGATGCAAGCAAATTGTCAAAAATATCTCGTTCTTTTAGGTCTCCTGTGGAATATCAAAAAATATTTGGCCCTCTTCTTTTACTTGAAGGGTGGCAAGCAATTCAACGATCGAAGCAAGAGCAAGCTGAAAAACCGTTTAAACTAACAGTTGGCAGTAGATCAACAGTTGATGATTTTATTGATGTGTCAATCTCTATTGAGATGGATACTTTTCGCAACTTAAGTGTCATTGATGGTGATTTGCTTGTTCTTAGTCACTATTCTTCTACAGATTGTCCGCCCGGATCGGCTGCTAAGATGCCTAAAAAGAGTCAACCAAGTTGCTTAGCCAAAGTTTTGGAGGTTAAAAGATCGTCAGATTTTGTTTCAATAAACGTACGAACTTATTCGCCTAAAGCTATGTTTTCTCATCTTCTCCCTTCTGCCGAACTTCATGGTCTTAAGGTTATACCTCTTGTATCCCTTGAACGAGAGTATGCATCTTTATATGCTCTTTCTTTTTATGATTTGTGTCAGGATATTCTCTTAGCAAAGGCTGCGAAAGTCATTAGACCTGATGCTTCTCAAATTAGTACCATACAGAAGACTCAAAAATGCAATGAACCTCAAGCTGCTGCTATTTTTGGAGCTCTTAATTCTTCTGGCTTCACTTTAATTCAAGGTCCGCCAGGTACAGGTAAAACTAAGACTATCCTTGGGATTGTAGGTGCGCTATTGAGCTCTGTTGATCGAGGAAAGCAGATATCTGTTCCTAAAGCGTCCAATATTCATAGAGGCTCTTCTGAGGGCAGTAAGTCGGAGAAGAAAAAGAAGAAGATTCTTGTTTGTGCACCTAGTAATGCTGCTATTGATGAGCTTGTAGCACGTTTGAAGGTGGGAGTCACTACTACCTATGGGACCAATATAAGACCTAATATTGTTCGTTTGGGCAGACAGGAAGTTGTAAGTAGTGCAGCTGTTGATGTTTCGCTTGAAACTCTTGTTTCGAATATGTTGACAAAGGAAGGTGGTGAAGTTTCAGAGGATAAGAATGATTTGAGAAGTGAAATGTCTGAAGTTATAGCAAGACGTAATGCTGTTAGAGATGAACTTGACAATAACAAGAAGCTAAGTTCAGCTCAAATTCTTAAGCTCGAGGATGAGCTTTCAATATTGATAGGAAAGAGGAACAAATTAGGTAGGATGCTTGACGAACAGAGAGATAAGAAGAAAACTATGGTGCGAAACTCTGAGATAAAGAAAAAACAGTTTCAAGAGCAGATATTAAACTCTGCTGATATTATATGTTCGACATTATCAGGAAGTGCGCATGATATTTTGAAAGTCATTTCACCTTTATTTGAAACAGTTATTATTGATGAGGCATGTCAGTGTATTGAACTCTCAGCTCTTATTCCTCTCAGGTTTGGATGCACAAACTGTATTATGGTTGGAGATCCCAATCAGCTTCCGCCTACTGTGTTATCTAAAGCGGCATCTAAGTTTGATTATGAGCAAAGTTTGTTTGTTCGTATTATGAACAATAATCCTAATGCCGTGCATATGCTTTCTATTCAGTATCGTATGAACCCTGAAATCTCTTACTTTCCCAGTAAAGCATTTTATGGAGGAAGGCTTACAGATGGCCCTAATATGGCAGCGAAGACAGTAGCGCCGTGGCATTCTGTAGATTCATGTTTTGGACCTTACAAATTTTTTGATGTGAAAGGAAAGGAAAGTATTTCAACTAGGACACTTTCAGTTTATAATGATGTTGAAGTTACCAGTATTTTGGGTTTGTACAAAGCATTACTCGCTAGAGTGAAAGATAGTAATTTTACTGGCAAAGTAGGTATTGTTACGCCATATAAGCAGCAACTTATGAATCTGAAAGATGCGTTTATATCTGAATATGGTCGACTCATTTTAAAAGGTGTTGATTTTAATACTATTGACGGATTCCAAGGTCAAGAAAAGGATATAATTATTCTTTCATGCGTTAGATCTCGAGGTAATTCAGACGGTTCAAGTGCTAAGATTGGATTTTTAAGTGATATGCGTCGTATGAATGTAAGTTTGACGCGTGCTAGATCTTCTCTTTGGGTTGTTGGTGATGCAGAACATCTTGTTAAGAGTAATGTATCTATTTGGGTTGATTTAGTGAATGATGCTAAGAAGAGGCATCTTCTGATTGAAGCACCTCATGGATTTTTTCGTGAGTTAGCTAAAGCTCGAAGTAGCAAGATGACTGGACAGAAGGATCAAAAAGCTAGAGATGTTAAAGAAGCTCAGAATGCTAAAAAGCGTGATAAAAAGAAGGTATCCACTGCTGAGGAAGATGACAAACCAGCTAAAGTTAATAATACTGTGGCTAAGCCAGATATATCTATGACGTCAGATTTACCTATGGAGAAAAAAGAATTGCGAAATGATGAATCTGATATTGCTGTTGGCATAAAGAGATCTACACCTGATACAAAGAGCTCTTTAGAACCTAAAAAGCTAAAACTTGATGAAGCAAATACGACAATTCAAAAATCTAGCATATTTAATCAAATGAATTCTGTTAAAGATAATGGGAAGGAATTGGGCAATAAAGTAGCTCAAAAGCAGAACAGTGATGATCAAGCAATTCAAAAAGTGAATCCTTCACTTCCACCAATGCGACGCAAAAAGCCTGATATTTTTATCAGACGTCGACCTTCGAAGAAATAAGATGACTTTAACGATTATTGTACTGTAAATGTAGATTTTATTTATAGAACCTCAGTTAGCCCATTTGGAGCTACTCATAAGCTTCGTGCTACCATTAACCTACCCATTCACGCATTTTCTCCACATTACATTCATCCATCATTACAAAGGTAAATAAAAAAGTTTATATATTTTTCATATAACTCAATTTTTTTTATTTTTCAGATGATTTAATATTTAAATAAACAAAATGAAAGAACAACAAGAAGAGTCGCCGTTTCAATCATTGACTTTCGATACTGTGCTATCTTTAAAGATCGATGAGCCTGTCACTGCTATGTCAATAGCACCTTCTGGTCGAGATGTTGTACTTGGATCACGTTGGGGTTTATATATTGTTGATTTAGATGACCCATTTTCATTACCAAGATGGCTTCCACATCAAACTGCTTGGGAAGTTGCTGATGTTCAATGGTCACCTCATGCATCGAAAAGTAATTGGATCATATCAACAAGTAATCAGAAGGCAATGTTATGGAATTTAGCTTTACCTGATGGTCATCAAATTGAACATATATTGCACTCACATATGCGTGCTATAACTGATATAAATTTTCATCCAAAGGATCCTGAAATTTTAGCTACATGTGCTGTTGATTCCTGGGTACATTACTGGGATATGCGTACTCCTCGAACTCCTGTGGGTTCTTTTTGTGATTGGCGAGCTGGTGCTACTCAAGTTAAATGGAATAGAGTAAACTCACATGTCTTGGCTTCTTCTCATGATAAGTATGTTCATATTTGGGATAATCGATATGGTGCTCGTCCTTTCAGAACTATCAAGGCACATGATACAAAGATTTACGGTCTAGATTTTAACAGAAGAAGAGAATGCAGTATAATAACTTGCTCCCTTGACAGAACCGTCAAATTGTGGAATTACGACAGCACTTCCGATAATCTTGATCCAACTCATAATTTGCAAGCTGATTATCCAATTTGGCGTGCTCGCCATACTCCATTCGGTAATGGATGTCTTGTTATGCCACAAAGAGGTGGTAATAATGCTTTATCTTTATTGGATTTACATGTTGCTCCTGCTCAAGGCTCAATTGATGATTGTTCAGTTAAAACATTTGCTGGGCATTCAGATCATGTTCTTGAATTTCTCTGGCGATCCCGTGGAACATCAGAAGAAATTGATGATCGTGAATTTCAGCTAGTAACTTGGTCTAAAGATCATAATCTTAGACTTTGGCCTATGTCCAAAGAGGATCTTGCTTCAGTAGGTCATGAAGGTAACTTGCCTTATAGAACCGCTAATACTCGTCGCGGAACCACTTATACTTCTTATAGAACTCAAGGCTCTATAGATTCTACTTCTACTAGAATATATGGACGCACAATGACTAGATACTCTTCTGGAAGGACTAGAACTCCAGGTCAAGCTTCTCATCTAAACTGGCTAGCTGGTGTCAGACTTGGTAAAGCGGCACTTGGAAATGTTACTAATTCAACCGTGCTTGATCCTAAAAGCCCTTCGCATATTGCCAATAATCAGTATGACGGCAGCTTTGTTCCTGAAAACTTAGGAGAAGAAATTTCTCTGGTTGGTCATAAATTTCCAAATGTCAGGTTTGAAAAGATTTACGTATCTTCTGGTCTTATTGTCGTATCTCTTCATGGGCCCTGGGAAAAACTTAAATCTGCAAGCCTATCTGCTGCCAGTCCTATATCTGGAATAAGTGATGGCTCTGAAGCGCAAGCATTATCCATTAAGTCTCCTCCTACCATGATTCCAGCTTCACCGAATTTCAGAGCTCTGGAAAATGATAAGCTTGTATTCTTGCGTATTGAAATTCAGTTTCCCTCTAAATACCCTGCCAGTGGTTACTATCCTACGTTTACTATTGAAAGAGAATCTGATATGTCTCCCACAGCGATCCGGGAGCTTCAAAGGAATTTAGAATCCATTGGAATGATGTTTACCAAGCGTGAAAGATATTGTTTAGAACCAGCATTAAGATATCTTTTGGGAGATTTTAAGATATCTGATTTACAGAAACTCATAAATGAAAGTACTATCTCCTTGGATGATGATATTGCTCCACTTAGTTTGACGGATGACGCTCTCATAGATCATCCCGCAACTCCAGAACTGGACGGTTTGTCAGATACTTTATCTGACGGTAAAGACAGGCTTTATGGAGATCTTGAACAGATTTGTGTTGATGAATCACTCTATTCCTCTGACTCTGATATAGCGGATGAAAGTGATTCGCTTGCTCAAGCACCTCCTGCTATTGTTTCACAGCCGGTTTATAACTACAATGTTCCAGTTCCCAAAGCGTGTGGAGCCTTGTGGACAAATGATGGAACTCTAGTTTTGTTTTTGCCTTCAAAACTTGAAAGAAAGAGCTTGGGTATTGGGAGGTTTAAAAAGGGTAGATCGATTCGTGTTTTTCAAGGTCTGGATGCTCTTGGGCGACGAAAATGGAACAAGGATGGAAATAGTACTCATACGGATGAAAATTCTGTTAGAGGATCTCGAGGATCGAATCAAGGTCGTTCTTCAGATGTTAATCGTGAAGAGAAGGTACTTTCTGAGCAAGAAAGCGATGATGATAGCGATACGACCGAATCATCAGATGAAGAAATGACTAGTAATAAGCTTGCCTGGAAGATTCCTGCACATCTAAAAACTTCTGCTGGCCTTGTAAGCCATGGTCGTGAAATAATGTCTAATGGGGCATCGGCACAGCTGAATCTATACAATGAGCTGCGACTGAATTCATCTAGAGTTCCAAAGTCGACTGTTTCAAGCAGGTCTGACGCTTTGAATACTCATGATGACAATAGTAATCATCTTTCAAGGGAAAGAAGAATAATAGGTGGTTCAAGAAAGAACTATGTATGTCTCATAGACTATAGTGACCTGCTACATTGTGATAAACGTTTGGCAGCTGAATATTGTCTTTTGGACTCAGACCGCTCTAGAATAATTCCTCATAATGAGGCAGTTGCTCGAAAATATGGTCGTAATGACCTGGGCGATGTATGGCATCTTGTGGGATTAATTGTTAACCACTGTGTACCTTTGCAGTTTTCCCCGTCGATATGGGATTCTGAAACTAATATTTTAAAAATAGCAGAAGAAATCAAATCTTTAAACGATTCTCAGGTGGTGAATACTAGCAATAAAAATATGAATGGTCGTCTTTTATGGGGGAATCATCCGTTTGGTTCTTGGCTGGTAGATAAGATCCTTGAATATTTTGACCAGAATAGTGATATACAGATGCTAGGTATGCTTAGCTGTATCTTTTGTGAGCCGGCATCTAGTGCGCTTCATGACCATTCGCCTGAATCTTACTTTAGCATTGCTGAGACTAACTTTAAAGATACGCCCATCCCGATTGCTATGAAGATGGCAGCATACACGGTTCCCTATTATCGAAATGGAGAATCTGCATATCGTCAAAATTTTAGAAATAGCTTTTTGTCGCATATGGAAAGTCCTACTTTGAAATACAGTGGAATGTCAGGAAGCTGGGAACAAGCTATATATGACAGCGATGGTAGTGGAACGAAATTTGATTCTAGGACTGGCTTAGAATTTGGAATAGATGGAGATTCTGGTATTTCGCCTAAGGAAAGAGCATCTATAACTCGAAAGTCGACGTTTTTCAACCGACTACCTCTTTATTCTACATCTCCACGTCAAGATACAGTTAGTTTGAGTCAATCTTTTTCTGCTGCCATAGGAGGAGAGTTGCCTTTTTCAGGACGAGGAGGTTTGGTTAGTAGCATGCTTCAGCATATTGAAGAAACTAATGGAAGAAATGCGAATACGACAGTTTCACTTCAAATTAATGACCGTGCAGACTTTGACGAAAATGGGTCGGCGATAATTCCACTTCTGTCGCAGAAGTACACCAAGTACCACGAATACTATAGAGCTATGTATGCGGAGATTTTGTACAGCTGGGGACTACAGATTCAAAGAGTTGAAGTGCTACATTTTAATTCAGTTAAATCTTTAACAAGTACCGGAACGAAGCGTTTTGATAATAGCATTGTTCCTGAATCTGTTGATGAGCATATTGGAACAGTGATGCAGTTCTTATGTGAAGAGTGCAATGGTGGAAGGATTGATAACAGACGTGGTGGCAGTCCCAGGTGTAAAAAATGTGGCAAGTATTATTTGGGACCTAAATGTAATTACTGTGGATTGATTGTTCGAGGAATGTATTCGGCATGTTTATTCTGTCAGCACGTCTTGCATGCACAATGTGCCACTACATGGTGGAAAGATGGAAACGTTGAGTGCGTAAGTGGATGTGGATGCGATTGCATGTCGCCATCAAAAAGACTTGTAAAATAACACGGAAAAGGAAAAAATACTCATTCTAGTTCTTTATTCGGAGAAGGTTTGGTATGTTTCTAGGTAAGATGAAAAGAGCAGACGATTCAACCAGTAGCTTACCCTTTTCAGAAAATACAGAAGCTGTTGCCTTAACTTTATTGCTAGAGAATGACTCAGTTTGAGTTTTTATTATGACACATTGATCAACCATTGTTGGTTTTTTATAGTTAACTGTAAGATTCGCTGTAACACCAGGACTTGATCCAAAAGATAACATAGCAGTTCTACCTAGTGCTTCATCTAACAAAGTAGCCAAAAGGCCACCGTGAACAACTGTGAGATATCCTGAAGCGTTAAGTCCTAGATGAGTGACAACGCAAATCTCCTTATCTATCTTGTTTACAAATACTAGACTTGGAACAGTGAGAACAGCTGGAGTTACTAAAATGCTATGAGTATAGCTTTTTTCCAACTGCTCTTGAGGTACACCATGCCACCCTTTTACTTCTTCATAATCTGAGTTATTTCTTAAATCTTTAACGATTTTCAAAGAATTCAAATGAGTAGTGATCCTGTTCTTGTAAGCTTCAGCTTCAGGAGTTCCTTCTTCTGGTACTGATTCATAAAAATATGATACCCATGTCTTTGGTGTTATTATATAAGAAAGACCAACTCCTATTAAAAAGAAAGTACCTGTCACACCGATAAACGTAAACCTTTTGCGAGGTTTCGCAGGTTCTTCGGGTTCCAATCTTCGAACAATTCTTTTCCCATTTGCTACAGTTCCATTGCGACGAATTGCTACATTTTTAAAGTTCAATGCAGGTATATTTGCTGCCCTTGGCGGCCTACAAAATCTCAATGATCTACTTAACATGATTTTGGTGATACTTTAGCGATTTGGTGCAAGTGATTCCAGAAAGGTAAAATCCACTCGGTATAGATCGAAAAGGGTATAGCTTGGAGACGCCGCATAGTCTACCTCGGTTTTCGCAGATCACCAAATGAAAAAGTAAACGATTTCTTCACTTTTTTGTCTGTAAAGTAAATTAAATTTTTCTTTCACTCAAATCCAAGTATAAATTTCATTGTTATAGTGTAAAATAAAGGCTCATATTCAATAACTTTTGTTCATATATTATGAAATATTGTAATAGGGTATAGGGTATTTGATCTGGTTCAGTTCTTAAGATCCTTCAAGATTTCGGAATGTCCTTTTGATTCATTCTTTTTTACTTAAAGCAACACCAATTGAGCTCTGCTGTGGTTTATTTTTGCTGCTATTTAATATTGATATCTGCTTAAGGTTCACTAGTTTTTCAGACAGCCATTTGGTGTCTTATAATCCTATGGCATTATATTGAAGATGACCATTCTTAAGAAAGAGAAAATGATAGCGAATTTACTCGGAAATGAATCAATTGAGAGAAGAAGAAAGTTTTTAAACTCTGAAGATCGGGCACTTTATGATGAACTTTGTCAAGCTTGTAGATCGAATGACATTGAACGGGTAGAGAAGATTGTTACTGGTTATAGCTTAGATGTAAATACTATTGATGATTTTGATTATTCCCCTTTAATTCTTGCAAGTCTTTGTGGGCATATAAATGTTGTTAAGTATTTATTAGAAAATGGTGCTGTATGTGATAGAGATACGTTTCAAGGCGAAAGATGTCTTTATGGAGCACTTACTAATGAAATCCGTGATCTACTAATAAAATTTGATTTCTCAAAAGCTGTGGATAATATTCAGCCCTTTGCTTCTCACATATACAGCCTTCTTTTTAAAACTGATTCTGTTACTGCAGATTTGATACTAAGGCACAGGTATAAGAATCAACTCTATTCTTATGCTGTTCATCGATTTGTTCTTATTGCTAGAAGCTCTACCATGATTGATCTCTTCAAGTCAGCTTTAGGTAGAGATTTGTCAAGTGAACTGTCTGTATTATTTATAGAAGATTTTGAAATATCTCCAGATGCTGTACAGGCTGTATTAAAATCTGTTTATATTACTTCTTCGATATCTCTACCTGATGATCCTGAGCTTATAAAAGATGTGATATTGTTAGCTCAGTACTTGAATGTGCAAGATCTTGTTGCGTCTACTTATGGGCTTGATGTTACTAATAAAAGTATAATAAAATCTGAGGACACTAAAAGTTATGTTCGTCAGATGCATGCGAGGCACAAAGAGTGTAATCGATTAGGTCAATTGGATTTCCAATCATTTCTAAAAAGATTCATTTTAGATACAAAAGTTATTGGAGCTTCTTCTGAAGAATCGGATTTATTAACCAAAATTCATTCTGTGGCTGCTACAACTGGTGCTGACATCATTGTCAAAGTTGTCTCGCCAGAGAATGATGATCTTATATGTTTTTATGCAACTCATAGAGCAATTCTTATGCGTTGCTCTTATTACGAAACAATGTTTTCTTCATCTTTTGCTGAAGCTTCTATGTTTGATATTAAAAGGGATAGTTTGGGGAAAACTGCTGTCCTACCCAAAATGCTTCCTGTTACCGAAATTTTAGGAAGCATTGATATCGTTGAGATAGTTTTGGGCTTTCTTTATACTGATCAAGTTGAAATAGAACCTGAAGATGCAATGGATGTTCTACAGATAGCTGATCACTTGTGCGTTGATCGTTTGAAATCTCTTACTGCTATTGCAATTGCTAATGACTCCTACACAGCTCAAGGCACTAAACAGTTTAAAGTGTTAGAAGTATTTAGTGTTCTTCAAGCTGCTTGGAATTACCACGTAAATAGACTTGAATTACTTGCAGCTGAACATATTGCATATAATATGCAAGCGTATTTCAATGATCCTCGTCTGCGCGAGTCTATTCTCTCAAGTGCTCAGAGGATCACTGTTAGAGAAGAAACTGACACAATTGAATTGGTTGATGATATACGATATTTTTTGGGTCGCAAGTATGGCTTGGAGATATTAGAAGATTCTAGCCTTGGATCAGTTGAGGACAGTAGTCCTCAACAATTTATGGAAGATATGGAACTGCTGGACAGTTTACTAGAAAATCTTGGTCTTGAAGCATGATTCAATGATGTCATTCTTTGAGATATTCGTTTAATGATAAAGATATTTCATCAGCTATAGGCTTTATAAATTCCCAACTGAAGTTAATCTTTATTTTAGTCCTTGGATCAAGTAGATCTGCTCTACTTTCTGTGGAAGTTGTATTGCCTCTGCTTTTCCCAATTCCAGGCTGATTTTTTGTCCACAAGTTCCATGAAATCAGATTAGCAATCTCAGTACTAATATCTAACGGGGACGTTCCTTTACCTTCAACAATCGTCGGCTGTAAAATCATACAATCAGGAATCGACATATCAGGTGGGAAAGTTTCAGATACTGCTGGATAACGACGCTGATACTGATCACTTGAAATAGTTCCATCTGTATTATAATTGTAGTATTTGTTTCTAGTTGAAGTTTTGTAAATGTTTTTTCTTTCTTTTTCGCAAAGATACTCGGCTTGGTGAACATTTTCATACTGTAACTCTGGTGATGCAATATACTGTGGTGTGATCGTCCAAAAAATTGCCAATATTCTTTCAAGTTCTACTGAAGATGGTCCCATAAGCTTTGCAGTAAAATCTGTGTTACCTCTAATAGAAGAAATTTTGGCCTCCTTTTTAGACAACATAGTTCGACAATTCCAAATACGGTTTCCTGAGCCTGGAGTATACCTTCCAAATATAAGAGTATCTTGAGATTCATAACAAAAAGCAGCAAGATAGCTTGCACAAAGTAAGTATTTGCAGAGAATAGAAGATGGGAATAGCTTTGTAGATGTAGAAAAATATTTAGAAGACTTTAAAAGACGTCCAAAAGAAGGCTCGTTTCTAGCCTTCTGTTCTCTTTTAGCAAGTGATCCGTTCATAGAATGAGATACCAAAGTTGAAGGTAAAAATAAATGACCATTAATCTTCATCAGTTTTGCAAAGTCATGCTCATCAACTTCTGAACTTTCAATAGGAGCAATAAAAGAATCAAATAACTCCAATGCAATTGATCTGAGCCGTCTTAAATCTCTACAAGCAAAATCTCCAAATGAAGTTACTACAAGATTTATGTAGTTGCGCCAGAAGTGTTCATATTGCTCTGAATCTGCTTTAATGAGCTTAACTCGCTTATGAGAATTAGATAAAGGCACATTCACAGGTTTACTTTCAATTAGAATCTGAATGCACTGATCTAACGTATATTGAGGAAACTTGACAATGGGTATCGGTACACTATATACATCAAGAGATAAATGAGTTCCGATGGTAACAATAAAGCATATGTTCTTTATCGAGCTATATTCACGAAATCTATACAATTGTAAAAGTACAGCTGATAAAGATCCTTCCATTATATCTGGCTTTTCTATTAATACAACTTCTGAGTGCTGCTTTGGAACATATTCACGTTCCAATGTCGATATAACATGACTGAAATTCACATGAGGAGTTAAAGAAAGCAATTCATTCGAAACTTGGCCTTCAGGAGTAGCCACAATTTGAGCAAGTTTCCTTTTAAGAATTTTTTTTACAATCTCTTCGTAAAATCCTCTACTAGATAAACATTCACCACAATCGATCGTATCATACTCTATAGATTTGTTCTTTAACACATGTTGCAAAGTATAGCTTTTACCGCTGCTTTGAAGGCCCCATAACACAACTAACCCACAACACTTTTTTGGATCACTAGATATCAAAGAATCTAGTATATCAATTTGATTATTCCTAAACAGCATTAATGTAATATGAGTCGACAGATGTTTGTGTACAAGTTGCGGTTGCTCAAGTGCTTCGGAGTAGGGTAAATAAGTAAATTCTTGATTTTTGTAATTTTGTAATTTTTTTCACAATTTCTATATAAACAACGTCAATTGAGCTGTGTATTTCATATGCAATTTGTACATTTTGTATAGGCTGTCTGTTGTTGTAAAATTAAATAGCATGTTGGACAAGAATGTAGCTAAGTAACCGCTTAGCTGATCTTTGAACTTCTTTTCTTGTATTATCAATTATTGTAACCCCATTGCACAACGAATTTATCGAGATTCAGACGTTTAAATTTGGTATTGAATATAAAGGCTTTTTTGTCTCTCGAAGATTGGCAGATTTTATGTCTTGAGTAAGCCTGTTCCCATGATCGCTTTACAGCGATTTTTAGTTTGTGACATACCTTACCACCCACCAAAACGTAAAAAATCACTGTTTATTCTCTTAATTAAACTCTTTATATGGGATATACAGTGTCAATCTAACGCCTTTTATACCCGTTTTCATGTTAATTTATTCTTTGTATGGCTTTATCATTTTCTCTTTGTAAGCTCTTAGAAGTATATGAACAGAAGCTGTCATGTTGGCATATCTATATGATGTCGACTCAGCTAAATGATTTCGATGCAACCGCCTATAAGGATTTTTCAGATATCGTATCGCTTTTTAAATTTGAAGTAAGAGGTTATTTATGTGCTTCTTTACCAATAGAGGCTGAACTTATGCAAATGGTAGAAAATTTAACAAATGAAGTATCAAGTCAAGTTTTTAATATGGCTGAACAGCATCCTTTATTCTGCCAAACATTTTATGAACATTTCTATAATACCTTTGCGTACGTTTACGAAAGTATTAATAGCCATCACAGCAGTCAAATATGTCTTGAAAGAATGATTTATTCAATCACGCTCTTAGTTGGGTTTTATACTAAAGCTACTTATAATTCACAGAGTTCGAATAATCTTGAACTACCTTATTTACCTTGTGACAATCTTAAACAAACTGTATTTACACATCCCTCATATGCGAACATACATAACTGTCAAGATTATCAGCGTTTGGAGTTTTATGGTGATTCTTACTTGAATCACATAGTAACTAAGCTCATATATGCAGCTCTTCCAAATTCAAGTGAAGGCGAAATGTCAGTATACAGAAGTTATTTGATATCTAATGAAGTAATATCTGACTTTTCGCTAATGTATGAATTTCCAAAACATATGAGATCTACTACTTCAGCATTTGCTGAAGATGCCAGGAAGAAGGTAAATGCTGATTTGTTCGAGGCTTATGTTGGAGGACTCTTTGAATATTATGGTTTCAACTCATCTTTTGCTTATTCTGTAGTTCATAGGTGGCTCAGTTCGTTATACAATCCAATTATTGAAGGATTATTGAATAAGGAAAAGGAGGTTGAAATAGATAAAGATGCCAAATATAAGCTGCAAAACATTATGCATGGCCAAGCCGTTCGGTATCGTGAATATCACGAATTATCTGAAAATCAAAAATTGCAACTGAAATCTTTAATGCTTTCTGAGCAAGACACTAGGACTCCAGGTGTCACGAATACTGACAGAGTCCGAATGTTTCATTCAATTGTGGTGTGCAGCGATGGCACTGTTCTTGGTCATGGCTTTGGGCGTAGCAAAAAGGATTCCACTTTGCGTGCTGCCACTTCGGCTATAAGTAGAGTACATGCTGGTGAGTATTCATCTCCTGGCTCTGCCGAAACATTAAAAGATAAGGAATTTAGAAAAGAAACTCTCGGTTCTATATGTTCATTAAATGATTTGCTTGAATTTGAAACTCCTGACTTGGATACTACATCACAATACGCAAATAATGAAGGATACAAAAAAATTAAAGATACCGTATACAAGTTGTTTCATAAGAAGAGCAAAGTTAAACCTATGTATTTGGACAATGATCTCTTTCCTACTACTAATACAGCTCCAGTTTCTACTATCTTTGCTTTAGGAACTCATTTGTTATGTGAAGGAAGAAGTATTAACAGAGTAAATTCTGCTAAGAATGCCGCATATTTAGCTAGTCTGAATTGTACTGCTATTAAGAAAATAACGTTTACAGAACAAGACAGTGAGCTTGCCGTGCATCCTTTAGAAAAGCTTTCTGATTATCTAGTTTTAAGGAGAACGATACAAGGTGATAAATCAAATATTGTTATTAAAAAGGGAAACGCACATACTAACGACTGTGCAAAAGCGCCTCGAACTGCATCACTTGCGAACGATTTAGGTACGCGGAATAACCCAATTGAAATGATACATACCCCTGATTCTGGCTCGGTAGTTTCAGACAATGAAACAGCACCTTCACGAAATCTTCGAAATCAAGTTCAGAATGCTAAAAACAAAGCCATGCCCCCCAATCGCAAAAAAGCTGGTTTTGTCAAGAAAAAGAAGCCTCAACGAAAGCCACCACCCAAAAAGAAATAAAACTGGCTCCAGTTTTTTGGGTCTCTCTATCTGCAACCACAGTTTTTGGAACCTATAGTTAAACATGGATAGAAATAGTTTATTATTCTATTTATATGCTTACAGAGGATGATAAAGAAAGAAAAGTTATATAAATTGCATAAAAACTACCAGTTTAAAACTACGCCTGCAATATGTATCATCATAAGCTTTACACAAGACAAATGCATTCGTGTTCTGTTATAAATTGTTGTGTATTTCTGTTTTCAATCTCTGAAAACGAAGTGTTCATCGTCTCTTTTTCCAAGTCATAATAAATTCTTATCTAGATTATGAAATATATAGCGTTTTAACCAAATGCAACGTCTGGTTGCTTATCTGCCTCCCCTTCTATACGATCTCTTGTGAATTGAGTTGAGCACCTAGCCATAGTTGTTGATGATCTGGTGACTGAATTTGTGAAGTAAAAATTTTCAACCACTTGTTTAAGAGGCTCTGTTGTAGCCTTAGCTCCCTTGTGTTTATCAGCTAAGCTCTTCATGCCAAGCTTAGCAACCTCCTCTGAAACTGGCTCCACGACGTCTGGTTGAACAAGATGAGGAGCAATACGTGAAATTCGTTCACGGAGCATGTAGATGTCATCATACTCAAGAGGTGCACCCAAGTATTCACTAGCAGCTCGAATGATCTTCCAATCTTCACGGGCTACTCCGGGTGGACCAATGGCGGCACGTGTGTTTTGAGTACGTCCCTCAGTGTTAACGTACGTAGCAGCCTTCTCAGTAAAGGCAGCAGCAGGAAGAATAACATCGGCATATTGGGCACCAATGTCACCATGGTGGCCTTGGTATACAACAAAGGCATCCTTAGGAATATCAGATGGAGAAATCTCATCCGCACCCAAAAGCCACAAAAACTTAGGCTTGACAGAAGCCAATTCATTAGATGCGGGAACAAATCCAACGTCGTAAGCACCAGCACGAGATGCGGTTCTTTGCAGAATGTTAAATCCGTTCCACTCGGTGTTCAACAAAGATTTAGTCTTTGAAACAAACTTACTAAGAGCCTCAAGATAAGCTCCAGCATCAGCTCGTTCAGTTAATCCAGAGCCAACAATAATCATGGGATTCTTTGAAGATGCAAGACGTTTACCAAACTCACCAGATAAAGCCTTTGTTAAACCATCAACAGAATCTCCAAAGTAGGTGTAGCCCCAAGTTGAGTCAAAATTAGCACCAACAAAACCAATCTGGATATCATCAGTGGCCAACCATTGCTTACGAATACGAGCATTCAGTACAGCAGCTTCGTGTCTAGGATTACTTCCAACGACTAAGATTGTGTCTGCTTTTTCTATTCCTCTAATAGAAGAGTTGAAAACGTAATTTGAACGGAAATCAACACCAGTAGATGGTACTTGAGATCCATTGGCACAGTCTAAAGCAACATTCTCTGATCCAAGACGGTTAACAAGATCCTTTAAAGCGACTAAGGCTTCAACTTCGACAAGGTCACCAGCTACAGCTTTAATTTCATTACCAGTAGGTTTGATTTCCTTGAATTTGTGAGCAATAGTTTCAAGAGCTTCGTCCCAAGTTGCAGACTCAAACTGAGCGTTCACTTTAACTAGAGGAGTAGTAAGACGTTGTGTTTTTAAACCATCATAAGAGAACCTAGTCTTATCTGAAATCCAGTCCTCATTAATATCGTCATTTGGACGTGGAATAATACGCATTACTTCGTTACCTCTTGAGTCTACACGAATGTTAGAACCAAGACCATCCATAACATCAATAGATTCAACTTTCTTAAGTTCCCATGGACGGGCAGTAAATGCATAAGGTTTAGAAGTAAGAGCGCCAACAGGGCAAAGATCGATAATGTTTCCTGAAAGTTCTGAATCCAAATTACGT
Organism: Tortispora sangerardonensis; assembly: GCA_030566855.1. Taxonomy (NCBI): domain Eukaryota; kingdom Fungi; phylum Ascomycota; class Trigonopsidomycetes; order Trigonopsidales; family Trigonopsidaceae; genus Tortispora; species Tortispora sangerardonensis. Next base: position 20,934 of record JAKUBJ010000013.1, on the reverse strand, counting down.
TCTAAGTAAGTACCAATTTGCATATCGTTACCTCTTCCAGAAGTACCAAATTCAGGAGCACCTGCAACATCGTTAGAGAATCGAACACACCTAGTACATTGAATGCATCTATTCATAGATGTTTTAACCAATGGTCCAATATTCTTGTCCTCAACGGCACGCTTTCCAACAAGTTCGTTAAATCTTCCACGGTCTGAACCATATCTAAGTGATTGATCTTGTAAGTCACACTCTCCACCCTGGTCGCACACAGGGCAATCTAAAGGATGGTTCGCCAAAATCATTTCAGTAACATTCTCGCGAGCTTGACGAACCCGTTCAGTGTCGGTATGAACAACCATTCCTGGAGCAACAGGATAAGCGCATGCAGGGATAACCTTAGGAGCACGCTCGAGATCTACAAGGCACATACGACAGTTACCAGCAATTGCAAGTTTCTCATGATAACAGTATCTGGGAACAGTAGATCCAGCCTTTTCGCAAGCCTGAATCAAAGATGAACCAGCTTCTATAGATACTTTTTTACCATCGATTGTGAGCTCAACTTCAGCACGACGTAAAGTAGTTGAAGAAAATGCCCTTGCAAAGGCCCGCGCTGAGGCCTTTCGGAAAAGCATTATGGTAAATTGAACAAAGTTTATAGAAAAGAAGACCCCTTTTAGAATGGTTTTTTTTTATATTCTATTACAAAGTAGAATCCAAGATTGAAATTTGTAGCTAAAATCTAGAAAGTTACGTTTTTGCTTTTTCGAAATTGCAATATTTTCATTGGCTGCTAGAATCACTTAAAATCCTACCCGTTGGTATTGGATCATGTATTTACAGGTAAGTAAATAACTAAATCTATGTTGCTATGGGAACTTGATGTACTTGTTTTATAATAATTTTCGCTGCACGATTATATTCTTTTTTTCCTTACTCATTAAGGGACTGGTTTATTGTAGAGAATGATTAGAAGATGGCGTAAAGCAATTTATGACCTCTTTAATACTGTTGATCATATCTCTCTACCACTGGTCCTAGAATGAATGGATTGGTCCTTTTGGTTTGAGGAACCCTTTCTGCATGTTCTTACATGTAGTCTTGGGTTACCTTTAAGAAGGGTTCCTTTTCAAGATTGCTCCAGCTGGAGCTGTGCGATTTCGATATCATAATAGGTACGTACATGAGTTCAGTTTCCTTACCGGGAGTTGCACATATTTTTAAAGAAATATAGGTATATTGTTGTTACTTTCTAGGTATTATTTCCATTGTAGATAAAGAGGATATGAGCTTTTGTTTTTGGAGTACTCATTTATTCCTTCTCGTAGTCATTCATTTGAGTGGTTTTTACTTTCTTTAATTGCTGTACTTTCCAGGGACCCGAATTTCTCTTATATGTATGCGACATATAGTAATTTATAGAACAATACGTGCATTTGGTGAATAAACTCGTCGCCCCGATAATTTATTGAAATCCCGATTGTCTATATTTATAACTTGTTTTATTTCTTTAATATTATCGCAATTTCACAATTTCGAGTTTCTTTAACCCACTTTAGCATTCACCCTTTCCGTCTTGTCTCTTTAGCAGAATATTTAATACAAAGCGACCCTCAATCCTCTCCCACCTATCGTGCTATGTTTGCTAAGAGCTTGTATGAAGTGTCGAAGGGCGTGATAGACTGAGAAAATACAATCCTGCTTGAAACTTAAGGGATCAGAATAGGTTCATTGGCTTTATACACCCTTGCAATCGATCTCTCATCAGTCTGCTTGTATTCGGGGAGCTGCAAAAGGGCAGGGTGCAAGCAAAAGAAAATCTTCTCGTTTTTATAAACGCATGTAGCCCTCTCCCTTTTTATTCAAATACTGCCCCCATCTTTCTTTTTCTCTTTCTTCTCTTTCTTCTCTTTCTTCCACAGTTGCGAATCTCCAAAAATGTCACTTATTTACACATTGAATTCTTCGGATAACTCCAAACCTTTAGGTGGAATTATCAACAAAAGCAGATCAAAACTGTCAAGCTATTGCTCTTCTATTTCTTTGTCTTCTGTTAGTAAGAGGAACTCTCGTTCTCTTAAGCATGCCTCTTGTACCTCTTTTGGTTCTATTTCTACATGTCCAGAAATTTCAAGTTTTTCTAGACTTAGTACAATCAGTTCTGACAGTCTTAGCAAGACTGCTCCCCCTAGGCCTAGACGTCCAGATGTAGGACTTTTTACTATTGTCGACAAGCCTAATGCCAAAACTACGTCTGCGTGCTCTCTAACCAGCTCTAGCTCTACTCTCAATGATTCTCATCATCAAAGTTACAAAACAATGTCAAATAATCCTCCTTACTTTCCCAAACTTGTAAAGAGCTCAACTCTTGTTCCTTATAAGTCTGGTTCTAAATCTTGGCCTAGGCTTAACTCTGTTGTTGTCAATTTTGATGATTTTGATCAGCTGATTTTTAAGTTTGGTAAGCAAGAAGAACCTAATAGTCCTGCTATCTCTCCTACTTCTTCTGTTACTCGAACTGAATACACTAGAAACATACGAAAATCTTCTATTCCAGGAAAACGAAAGAGAGAATCTGTGGCTGGGAAACCTGCTCTGGGATCAGTTAGCGATGCTGCTTCTACTCAGGATGTACCAACTAATACAAGAAAAAGTCATATTTGCAGCTTTTGCTCGGGTGAATCTTGCTTTTTTTGTTTTAAAGGTTATTTAAAATCTGATACTTCTTCAACTGCTGATGAAACAGAATCAGGGCCATCAAAACTTTCTGCTAACGAATTTTTATCCGTTGCTGAAAAAACATTTGCTAATCTAAATGCTCCTTGTTCTGTTCACAAAATTGGAGAAACGTATGCCGCTGAACTAGGCATTACGTGGAACTGTAGCTCTGAAGGATTTGTTTCTGATTCTGGTGTACTACATGCTATTAGAGAAGTTTTGGATCTACCACTCTTTTCACTCCCATCTGATTATCCAGTAAGACCTGATTTATCCGGTGAATCTTATAAGTTTAATACTTCGAATTATGAATATCCAGAGACTGATTTGACTATGAGTTTAACTGATATAAAGGTTGTTAAACGAGCAAACGACTTGGTGATGAAGAAACTGTTGATGATGAACGCGCTAACTCGAACAGGTGATAATCATATTTCTATTCTTGTTAGTATGATGAGATATTATCTTGCAGCTCTTACCAAATGTGCAACTAGGGAATCTGTTTATATACCAAATGGTTTCTACCAAGAAAACTTAAGCTGCATTATGCGGGTTGATGCATCTACTTGGCGTGAGAGTGATTCAAATAACAACAAGATAAATTTTGTTCGTTTCTTTAAGAAGGATGGATTGGCTATGGGAGATGAAAATCTTGCTTTGGATATGGCACATTTTATTCATACCTCTATGTTAGGCGGTATGAGTAGATATCCTTGCAAGCTTGCTAATGATCCAGACTATCGCAGCACATTTGACGCAATTAATTTTGATTTTACTTCTGCTAACTTTGTTCTAGCGACTGATTGTTTGCTCAATTATGATACCAAGCGTTCTCCAGTCTGGCCAGGCGATCCTGTACGCATAAAATGTTATATTGACAGGTATGCGTCATGTGTTGGAGTAGAAGATCAACTTTCTTTGGCACTTCAAGTGTGTGAAACTTTAGTATATATGCGTGAATCACTTCAAGTTTTGTCGCTTCCTATTCCATGCCATACTGCTGACAAACTTAGCATAAGTCGCTCTTTAGTTGCTAACTACAGACGTCACAGTACAGCTTTAGAAAGCTCTTCTTCTTTTTCTTCAAAAGGCTTTTCCAATACTTTTGTAAATAGTCGCAAAAGCAAGTTGCGCTGTAAGGATCTTCCGGACTCTGTTTTTGATCGAAGTGCAGTTATGAATCCTTTGTGCTATCTTGCCTGTGTGCGTCTAAAATTTTCTATTATTACCACGGCATTGACAGCAATTACTGAGTCTTATATTCGAAAGGGAAATGTGGTCTCGGAAGCAGGTGTACTTTCGCAATTAAAGAGATTTTGCTCTAAGCTAGGAGAACTTGATAATGATACACAGTTTAGGATTCTTGAGAATATTACAGGTATTGATCTTAAGGGATTGCAGTTATGTGGGAGTTCATTTTGGGTGATCCTTAAGATTGCTGGAGCATTTGAACGTGAAGAGCATGATTGTTCTATTCTTGCAGCCAAATCTCTAAAAGTGCCTCCTGTTAATACTCTAGCCTCTCAGCTTTCACGTGCAGTGGTTGAAGTTCCTAAAATTTCTGAGTCAGTAGTTGTATCAAGCTGTGAAGTGAGTCAAAAAGAGCATTGGTTAATAAAAAAGTTCCAATTGGATCACTTACCTAAACCTGCTGAAGAACCAGCTGAAGTAAGTGATTTCTGGGCTGGGCCAGTAGATATAGCGGATTTGGGTGATGAGACAGTATGTATTCCATTTGAGAATAACGGATCAGTATACAGTAAAGCTGTTGGTGAAGCTCTCTATTTGAGCTTACTTCAGGTAACTGCGATGGAGTAGTTTGTATCCCAAAAGTATACGTAGACGTTTTTCATATTATTATAGCATTACATGTGATAAATTTTACGTAAATTGAAGGTAAGTTCTAGAAAATTGTGAGTATTTTAGGAGCAAACTGAACAGCTAATCTCAAAACTTCATAACACATCCATGCAAGGGTTCCTTCTAAAATAAGAAAAACGCCTCTTCTCCAATGGATAATAAATACTCGTGGATGACAAAATCCATCGACAAATGAATACATACCACTATAATCTGAGTACAAATAACGGAAATCCATTCCTGAAATCGGAGCCCATTTATCCCACTTAGGATTGCTCTCGGGATATACTCTTCTTTCTGGACCTTCAGGCCAATATGCCAGTGTTGTATTTAAAGATCTAGATCGAAAAGCTTCTAAAATGTCATCTTTAGTAATTGGTATTTCCATGTCCACTAAAGTCCATCCGTGTGGTACTTCTGTTGGGTGATGCATATCACATGCCGTTAAGAGAGGCATATTATGCTTCTCTGAAAACCGTATGGTTTTTAAATCGAGTATATCTTCATGGATTGATTCAAATGCATCAATTCCCCATTCATACAATTGCTCCATTGTAGGATGTTTTTGTAGCCTGGGCGCTTGATAACCATACTCGGTAGTTGATGACCAGGTTCTATGATTAGCAATTGCAATTCCACCTAATTCATGAGTATACCTAATCACGTCCCTAATTTCATCGTCTGAAGGCCATGAAGATGAAGGAGCAATAGTTTCATTTATACCTATCAGGTTCATATGAATCCTACAACATGTATACTCGACACCTGGAATAACAATAATAGGAAGGCTGTTATTTATTGCAAGCTCTTCGGCTATTAGACCACCTTCGATATTATTATGATCAGTAACTGCAATAGCATCAAATCCATAAGACATAGCCCAATAAAGAACTTGTATAGGATCAAGGTTTCCATCTGATTTAGTTGAATGTATATGTGTATCTAATGTAAAAGTATGAGTAAAAGTAGGATCCCAAAGTTCAGCATTTCCAAGATCCGTATTGAAATCAAATCGCATGTCCTTAAAGAGCTCTCTTGAAGGCTTTGTATGGTAGCTCAAAACTATAGATAAAATAACAAGTAATGTAACCCCTATAACCCACTGCAAGTACCTCCAAAGCATAGATTTTACATATCTTTTAAATCTATCTGTAGATAGCTTTGCTTTAAGGCTATTTAATAAAGATATCCATGAAACTATCAACTGTATAGGCTCCGGTTCTTGTAGATTAACAGTTGTCTGAGTTGCAACAAGAGGTACTTCTTCCTCCCGGCTCATATTATCAAATAATTTAATAGAAAAGGAACTTTTGTATTCCCTATAAAGCTCTGCTTATAGAAAAAAAAGCATTCAGGATAGTTACTTGTTTCAAGTAATATAACTCTTCTCGGAGAAACTCTAAATAAACACGAAATTTCCGACGCGTAATCTAAAATGACTTACCAACCTACCACCAAACTTTAGAAATAACCACAACACCTACATAACGCGTTCCTTTCTTTTTTTTATTCTTGATTATATAAATAAATCGGTATGAATATTCAGCCAGCTGATTATCCGCGCCAATATGGACATATGAAAGGTATTACACGTCTTGACATTACTCCTGATGGCGAATATCTAGTATCAGTAGGAAACAATGAAATTATAAGAAAATATAAGATATCCGAAAATTTGAATTCTTCTAGTTTTGAAGCATGTGATTCTTCAAATACTCATTCGATGACTTCTATATGGTCACTTGCATGTAATTCAACAAGAATCATTGCTGGTTCTGATTCTGGTGAAGTAATGATGTATTCATTACCTACGGAAACTACACTTAACAAAGTATTTCAAGCAACTTTAGCTATACGCGATCTTGCCATAAGTCCTAATAATCGTTTTATTGCTATTGTAAGTGATGACTTATCCGCTGTAGTTTTATCTCTTGACAATCTTACAGAAGCTATTCGCCTCAAAGGTCATCGTTCAGCTCCATTGGGTGTCTCGTTTTCTCCTTCTTCTAAAATGCTAGCTACTGTTGAAGAAGATGGTGTTTTACGTGTTTATGAGCTTTCTCCTGATAAAGCTATCCCTTTGTGCTCGATTACTCCAAAGATTCCTAAGTTATCTCAAGCGATGCGCCATACATCTCCTTCGATATTTCCCTGTATGAAACCTGCATGGCATCCTGATGGTTCTTGTATTGCTGTCACAACTACTGACCATAATATTGAACTGGTTTCTGTTGATTCTTCTAATTCATCTATTTTTAAATCTGTTTTATGTTTACTTGAAGATGGACATTCGTCAACTATTTTAGATATTGCATGGTCGCCTAATGGAGCCTATTTAGTATCTTGCGATTGTGTTAGTATTGTATTATGGAATGTGCATACCAAACAGATTATTGCTACTCAAAATATAGATGATCTATGTGCTATTAAATGGTCTGCAGATAGTAATGTAGTTTTCTATGCTACTTCTGAGGGATGTATATCTGCTATAACAAATGTTGTGCCATCTAATATTGCATCAAAGGTTCCTCCTTTTTCCAAGCAAATTGTTGCTGCTCCTGCTAGGATTATTGACGAACCTCCTATTGATCAGAATGAGGACGATGAACATGAAGAACTTTTTGGCAAAGATGCTGCTCCAAAAGGAAATTCTGAGAATGAGAGATTAGATCGTCATGATGAGCGTGGTCCTCAGCCTACTTCATACTCTGAAGAAAACAGATTAGATAGTTATGACAAACATAAACGTCGAAAACATCATCATCAGGATCATAGGCCGACTAGAAAGCTTGACCTGTCTATGTTATTCATGCCTCTTGTTCATCATATGATTCAACCAGGGTCGACGCCTTGGATTGATAACCGACGCTACATGACTATTAATTTTACTGGCTATATTTGGTGCCAAAAGCAAGAAACACATAATGTTGTAACTGTCAACTTTTTTGATACAGGGAAATACAGAGAGTACTTCTTTTCAGATTATGATATTTTTGATGTGGCTTGTTTGTCTGAGGAAGCTGCATTTTTTGGAAGAACTGATTTTGATGGAGATAAAGATAAGGAGTCCTTAGTGTTTTTTCGTAGACATGGTTCTTCAAGAGATAACTGGCGTGCTGTGTTTCCTGTGTATGATGCCGTGCATAGTGTAGCGCTCTCTACATCTCATGCTATTGTCTGCACAAAACTTGGAAATGTTAAAGTTTATACCCCTCATGGGCTGCCTATTCGAATCTTTAGGCAAGCACATTACTCAGTATTGTCTTGTATGGCGTTTCAAAACTACTTGTTTTTGATTAGATCTAAGGAAACTGCACATCCTGTAACTGGATCTAATGGTGGTGGTCTTGTGTATTCGATTGAGAATATATGTACTGAGGAAACTATTCAAAAGGATGATACAGTTGAAATAAGGCCAGGCTCTAAGATCCTGTCGGCGTTCTTTTCGGATACAGGAGCTCCATGTATATATGATTCTGATGGAATACTGCTTCAATTATCTAATTGGAGGTCTAAAATGCAAGCGAAATGGATACCTGTTCTTGATACTAATTGCATTCGTGGTCGTGAAGGAAGGCATGAACAATATTTCCCTCTTGGAATAGCAGATGGTAGATTCCACTGTGCTATATTAAGAGGAGTAAGACTAGAAGAGCGTCGTATGTACCCTACCATTCCATTTCCCGTTACTTCAGAGTTTGAACTCCGTGTGCCTCTTCATTATAATATGGAGCAAGGAGAGGAAGGAGAAGATGAAGAAGATGAGTCAGACAAAGAGAATATGGATTTAGAAGATGAGCTTGCCGAGCTTGACGATGAAGTTGTTAGCAAAGCTAAGAAGCCAAAGAAGAATCGCTTAAGTCAACAAGAGAAAGACCTCCAACATTTGGAACAAGAGTTTGTATGTCAAAAGGCTATTTTAGATTCCTTAAAAGATGCAGCAGCAGGAGATATCATAGAAGACTGTGAAGGAGCAGTTTTGAGGCAGAAACTTGAAGTTGAGAAGACTATTTTGCGACTTGTAGCTATGGGATGTAGAGATGCTAAATACGGAAGAGTTATGTCACTTGTGCAAATGTTAGAACAAGATGCTGGACTTGAAGCAGCAGCTAAGATTGCGCTAAGACATGAACTTAGTTCACTTGCAAAGCGTATTAATGATATACGCGAAGAACGAGTAAGTTTACAATGATGAAGGGGATTACATTAAGGAAATATAAGATGTGTAATGTGAGATATTTAATAAAATGAGAGTCATGAGATGTGAGATATCTAAGTAGACTTCTGAGCCTGTTGTGCCTTTGTTAGTGCTATAGATGCTGGGTCTTCGCGATAAGGGGCATAGATAGTTTTTTCACGAAGATGAATTGGTACAGTTCCTTCAGCTACACCTGGTATTTTCTTTTCTAAGCCTAGATTCTTGTAGACGCACGAATTGAGTAATTTTTCAGCAGGTCGGCAGTTTTTAAAGTCAAACTCATTTCGATCAAGACAATCCCAATGTGTAAAAAACTCTTGTGCACAATGTTTCTTGATATCTGCAAGAACTGAAATAGTACATCTTGTAACCCTTCGGCCTTCAGAAAGACAGTCCAATTCACCGCGACCTTTTGCTTGCTTTTTACATAACAAATAATCATCACCATAGTCTTTACATCTAGCACCTATAAAGAATGATGCGCTGAGTAATGGTGCACTTGAAGCACCAATTTCTGGAACATCTGGGATTGATGGAGGTAAAGGTACAGGTTCAATTACTGCTTGGTGGTTAACTGGAGCTTCACGGACATTCACCATTATGTAAACAACAAATCAAGATATGTAAACCTAGGCGATTCTATACAAAGTAAACTCGGCGAAGTAAGCAAAAAGGAAGAAAATAGGTGAGAAAGATTGTAGTTGTGGTGAACCAATCATGAGAATTTCAATATTTCTATTGTATAGTAGTAGTAAAATTTCACTGTACTGATTTGGTTGTTGTGGTAATTTTGACTAGGGCTATGGAGTTAAAACGCACTTTTTTACTAAGTACCAAGATTTGATTTCTTCGATTTTGACCATTGTTTACATTTGCAGAATATAAAGATGTTTTCGTTTTCACAACAGCAATCTCAAGCTACTCCTTTTGGGAATTCAAATAACGGGAAGATATTTCAGCAACCGCAACAGCAACAACAACCGCAAGCACCATTGTTTGGTGGTACAGCATCTGGAAATATGTTCCAACAGCCGCAACAGCAACTACAACAACAGCAACAGCAACAGCAACTACAACAACAGCAACTACAACAACAACAACTACAACAACAACAGCTACTCCAGCAGCAGCAACCGTCTTTTGCTTGGTCTTTGCCTACTGATTCCAAAAAATTATACAACCAATCTCTATACCAAGGCCTATCGACTCCTTCAACTATAAGATCTAACTTCGGATCTCAGAATGCTAACTCTAATATTCAAACCCGAGGACCTGCACCTAGTGCTTCTTCGATTCAATCACAGCTAGCTAAGCTTAAATCTGCTTGGGACCCAAGTTCTCCAGAATGTGCCTTTCAGTTTTTCTTCTATAATAATGTTCCTCCTGAGCAAGTTGCTCTCTATAGCAAACCTGATCGTGTTTCTGATGCTAGTTGGGAAACAGCTTTAGCTAAAAGGCCAGATAATCAGTCTGTGCCCGTATTGGCTGTAGGTTTCGATGATGTTGCAAAGCGTGCTGCACTACAAGAAAGGCAAGTCGCAGCATTTCGTACTAGAATGCACGAAATTAATGAAAGGTTAACACAATTAGCTTCAAGACATGACTTACATTCTACTGCGAAAGCAAAAGACATATCTACAAGATTACAAGCATTGGCTCATAGAACTTTAAGACTTGCTATTAAAGTTCAAGTTGCTCGGAGTCATGGTTTTAGTTTACGACCAGATGAAGAAAAATTACGATTACAGCTTCAAGATTTGTTAAAACAAGTAGGCGATCCAGCTATATTCGGCCGCCGAAATGAAGCTTGGGCAAGGATGTCAGTTTTACGTGAACGTACTCGTATCTTAGACACTTCTCAAACTGTATCTGGTGTTATAAATATTTCTGAAAATGAGGAACAGCTTGAGAATGTCGTTGTTGCTCTACGCGATAAACAAGCAGCATTGGCCTATTTGATTGACGTTTTGCGGCAAGACGAGAGCCGAGTTGATGATTTATTGTCTAGATCTAAAAATCGTGCTGCTACTTTACAACATTCTGTGCCGATGCAGACCAATTGGGAGTGATATTAATATTCATCTGCTGCTATTGATAATGACAATTTACCACATATTGAAGTGTCTAGCAACATGGAACTGTACTTCGTGTAAAGGAATTTATTAGGATTGTTACTTTGCGAAGTCCTATTTTAAGCGTCGACATATTTTGGGTATCTATCAAATCAGATCTTTATTTGGTATATAAAAACCATGTATAAAGTTACATATAAAAATATTGAGCATCAGATTAAAGCATTTATGCAGATTTCAAAGCCTTATACAAAGTGCATTGTACATCCTTCCCGGTGACAACTACTCCAGCTTCACTGCATTTTGCCTTTGTTTGTAATTCGGCACAAAGGCCATCGATGTCGAATTCTTCGAATCTAGGATGCGATGTTATCATATCCCATAGTTTATCACATTCTACACCAGGTTCACTACTTGGGATGATAGCTTCATTATCTGAATCTTGATCAGCTTCATCTACGTCGAACTCAAATAGAGGATCTCTATACATTCCCGCGTATGCAGAAGGAGGTACGTCGACAGAAGATTGCAGATTTTTCAAAATTTTCGGCGTTGGGTCTTCGCAATCACCACAAGCTTCACCCAGTTTTGAGCAGAATAGTTCTTTACCATTTTCATCATCTTTTTCGGCAGTAGTCGGTTTTGTTACATTCGGTAACTGCGGCAGAGCTATGCCTGAACCTGGATCAGTGATGGTTGGAGATGTGATATTTGAAGAAGCATCTGATATCGATGGTGTATCTGATGGTTCAATAGATAAAGGAGAAGAGAACGAAGGGATAGAAGAATTTCTTTTCTTTTCTGATAAAGTTTTATCATAAAAAGGAAACTCGAAAGTGAGCATTGGATCTACTTCAGATGATTGAGTTAGCGGTGAAATTAAATCATTCTGCATACTTATCTGTGACGAAATTTGTGACTTATTCTTTTCCGTTAAAGCTATTGTTCGTTTCTTGTATGCAGATACTTCGCTCTGTAATCTTTGAATTTGAGATTTTAAGAAAGTGTTTTCAGCTTTAGTTGATTGAGCAATATCTTCAAGCTCCTCAACCTTGGTACTTAATTCACGTAGACGTTGTTCTTTCCTTTCTCTAAATGCACGCTGTGCAGCTCTGTTTTGTGCTTTTCGTTTTGCTTCAGTATCATTTTCAGGTTTAATACGGCGTCTTCCTTTATTACTTCTTTTCGATTCAGATTCAAGATGGTCATTGTCAATATCTTCAGCACCAGAGCCATCAGAATGGTCTTTTCTTTTAGTAGTGGAAGCATTCATGTTATCAGAAGCTAAAGAATTTGCAGGCGAAGAATCAGAAAAAGCAAGATCGGGTATTTCAAGAATCGGTGATGTATCACTACTAAACAATTGATCAGATCGCTGATCTAAAGGCAGCATAGATATTTGATCGAGGGTTGATTGTTTTTCATTATCTATGATTTCGTTAAAGAACGAATCATCGGTTATATCGAACTGGTATTCTATTGACATCTTTTGTTATAATTGTGTCCGCGATAGTGATAAGATTTCAAGATGAAGAGATGACTTTTATTATATAGTGTTTCAGAAATGGCATTTTATTAGTAATCAGAATAAAATAGAAGGCTTTTGTGTTTAGGGGTAAGGGTTGTTTTGCTGGGGATAAGCTTAAAGCCGAGGATGACTATAAGAATGATCTACGAAGGAAAGTATTAGCCGTTCCTGAGGTTTGTCTCTGATGTAACAAGTATACCAAGAGCTTTAAGAAATCACGAATATTATTGATGTTAAGTAATGAGGTATATATGTAGTTTGAATACGAAGTAAACAGATAAAGCAAATTGGGTGTAGAATTAAGAGTAAGCTTGTGTATGCAGGTGTGAAGATTGCTACACTTCGCCACCGAATGATACATTCATAGATTTCATTGATCGCACATTATTGATGATCACATAATATCATCATGCGTTCCTCATATAATTAAGGAGATTCATCACATGCATTTTCGTCACATATTTAACTCATTATAGCTGCGATTATCACAATAATATCTCCGGATTTATCTAGTCAAGCTAGCTGATTACGGCTAACATTACTATTCATCACTACAACGGAAATCTTAACTAATTCAATCACATACAAACAATGGCTCTTCAGTTTATTCTCATACAAAATAGACAAGGACGTACTCGTATGTCTAAATTTTACACAGCATACACAAAAGAAGAAGAAACAAATATTAAATTAGAAACACATAGAATTGTATCGACGCGTGAAGGTAGACATCAATCGAATTTTGCTGATTTCAGAAGTAAGAAGCTCGTATATCGAAGGTACGCTGGCTTATTCTTTTCTGCCTGTGTTGATAACTCCGATAATGAACTCGTATACCTTGAAGCACTTCATAATTTTGTTGAAATACTAGATGATTATTTTGGTAATGTTTGTGAATTGGATCTTGTATTTAACTTCTATAAAGTATATGCGATACTCGATGAAGCCTTTCTTGCTGGTGAGATCGAAGACACAAGTAAAGCTAATATTCTTGCAAGACTACAGAGATTAGATATGCTTGAATAATAATGTCTATAATTGAATATCTAATAGTTCGTCGATCTTCTCTTGAAGTATACCTAACTTTTTACCTCGCATACCTCTTATATTGTATGTAAGAGCTACCAAGTCTTTAAGACTTTCAACTATATCACCTATCGCACATGCTTCTGCATTCCAAATCATTACTTTCATACCTAATGCTCTTTTTTGACTAAGGCTTATTACTTCTGCCATACTTTTTAATGTTAAATTCGACCCTCGACGACTCACTGGCTTTGAATCGTACTCTTCCTTGAATAACGATTCTCTTATAGAATTAATCAATCGAATCTGTGGCAATATACAACTTGGCATTTCACTAGGTAATCGTTCATGCAAAAGAAGACTACCTTTCACTGTCCATAATGTTATCCTGATAGACGACGTCAGATTCTTCCAATGAGTACTTGTACTATTCGAAAACCTCATCGATTGAACTCCATATACTCTTTGAAGTTGTGCAATGTTATTTTGTCGATCAAGAATTTTTTCAACCGCCTTTACTATTTCGTTATATATTAGCCCATATTCTTTGAACTTTCCTTTAATATGTGGCTCCTTTATTGCAATACCTATATACTCTTTACTTCTCACAAGCGCACTAGAAGATGATTTATATAGTGAGTTCAGCTTCTTCACTAATTCTGGTTTCATCATTTTATTAGACGATCCTTTTCGTCCATGTCGCACTCTTATATCTACTGACAATGCTCCAAGCCCGAACTCTTTATCCTCTTCTGCATATTCTGAAGCACTATTTTGGAATTCAACTTCTTCAATCCATCCTTCTTCTCCGGTCGATGTCAGCAGATCTTCCATAACTTCACATCTATCTATAGCTTTTGCTATTTCATGCGGTACTAGACTTCTTGCTGTAACCGGGAAAATAAGCAATTGACAAAGGAGTGCTACTACACCTCCTGATAACGTAGTGAGCAAACGTATACCAAAAAGTTCATACACTGTGCTGAACGTGAGGTCTAGATCCATAGTCAAGGGTATACCGATCATGGTTATTATGAACACCAAACAAGGCCTGACATATGCTGTTTTCATGAAAATATACCATCCAAGAAAACTCCAAACACATATCCAGAATCCTACCAGTGGACTTATTTTGCCCCAATCTGCTCCTACATATGCAATCAATCCTGCAATTGCACCTAGGACAATACTTACAAGACGCATGACTATAGAGCTAAGACCTCCTCCAACAGATTTATCAATTACAAGCAGAAAAAAAAATCCAGCCCAAGATCCATGAATTTCTCTGTAAATCGGCTGCGCAGATTCAATATATCCAGGAATTGTCAATAACATACACCCTACTGTCTGGCGAATAGCATAATGAACATCCACTGAAGTCTTTGATTTTTCAATCATTCGAACTAATTTGGTTCGTGATTTTTTCATAAAGTTAGTAAATCGCACACTCAATGGAACCTTCTCATCAAATACACTGTGTGAAAACAATGGCATTACTTGTTTTATATCGTCAGGAACGTTTCCTAACATCTCTTTATCGAGCATAGTTTCTTGTTGTCGATCTTGAATCATTTCTGCATCATTCAATGTTGCCCCAGAATAGTCTAAACTTTCAGACGCTATCCATGTTTTCCACCAGGACCACCTAGGGTAGAAGACCTGTCGTTTTTCATTACTTCGAATTCTTTGCGAAACAATTTTTCTTACTGACATAAGAAGTTGGTTTACTATGATCATAGTAAATCTATAGTTAAGGAGATATGAACTTAGCAGAAAGATCTCGTCTCTAGGCATTAAGTCTGAATATATAAGTTCTCCATTGTCAGAAATTGAGATATCAGATGAAAGCTTTACCAGTTCATTGTTAATAGTAATGAAGAAAGAACTATTTGAACTTTTAATTTGGCTTATACTTCTGTCTAGACTTTCAAGAAGATTCGCATGAGAAGAAGTATCTGTTTTGATTTTATTTTTTTTTCTAAACCACCAAAGTGACCAAGACAGCTTTGCATTTTCAACATCATAGACAAAATCAAGGGATCTTACCATAAGTTGCAGTGAATCGCTCAGTTTTGTTTGAAAATCAAGAATTGGATCTTTGCAGGCATTCAATAGTTTTATGAGCAAATCAGGATCAGCGGCATCGAATGTCCTTACTCTTTTATACTTGGATACATTTTTGTCACGAGCGTTAAAGGTTGATTTTTTACCTTTGGTAACCATTGCACCCAGTGATTCACAAGTGATCAATACCCATGTGGTTGTATCATTCAGCCTACTTAAGCCTTTGAATATAGGGAATATTTCATGAATTGAAACTTTTGATACTGTTACTTCAAACATACATTCAATAAGTTCGCTTCTTGAAGCAATTAGGCTACTTCTAATTGAATCCTTGAGTCGAGTAAGCTTTTTAGAGGCAAGTGCTACATCATCACCAACTTCTTGTAGAAGAGATGAACCAGCTATGGGGATCAAACCATTATTGTTTGGAGCATAATAGTCTATAAGACGTTGGAAAAAGAAGCCTATTGAATCATTATTGAATTGCTGAAGCATTTGTACAATATCTACCATATGAGATGCAGCACTACCGCTACCAGTATCAGGCCAAATACATACAGATATTAATAGTCCTAATGCAGTCTGGACTAAAATGGGGATCATCTGGTTATAAAAGACTTCATAGAGTGAAGTGTGTATGTCAGATAAGAAACCAAAATGAATTTGAAGGATCATCATATCAACTAATATATACAAACGGGGACTAATTGTTCTAATGACAGCATGTGCATAGATCATACACGATTCCATTATAGCAAGGAAAGCAAAAGCAGAAGAATGAGAATATGTATAGACTGATTGAGCAACTGCTCTTCCAGCAACTTGATATGCAGCACCTAAACATGTTCCTAGGAGGACAAAGACGGTATCTCCAAACATTGCACCCATTCTCCTACCTGGATGTAGAAGGACAGAAACCATACCTACCATGAAGGCAGAAGGACCTAATAGAGCTTGGAGAGCTGGTACCAAACAGAATAAACTGGCTAGAGTGGTATTAAGGGTACCCTTGAAGATTCGCTTCCATTGCAATGGACTTGTAGCAATAAGATCGCGTTTTATAGCAGCATAGAAGGTACGTGTTAAATATACCAAATATATAAATGAATGTTTTATTTTCATTGTGATTCACGAGAGAGGAAATTAACGAAAAGAAGAAAAAATAATGGAATTTTTCGATTATTAAGACCCTTGAATCTGGAACTATAAGAGGAAGAAAATCATACTGCTGTATGAGGACATCACGAGACCTTAAAAAGAACAAATTTATGGAAATGTGTGATATCAAAGTAACCTTGATATTCATATAGTGTTTTTCGCCGATTCTTCGAATTACTTACGACAATCATGATCGATTTACTTGGATTGAAAAGAAGCTACAAATTGGGATCAAATGGTCATACAGTTCACATAGGAAACTTGTACGAAAATTTCCGAATAATAATAGAATCACATGGGCATGAAATATACTACACAGCTTTCACATATTTGAATCACAATCACAATCCTATCATTGGTATCTTTTCATAACTCGAAAAGCTATAAAGCGCTATGATTGAAATAGATAACAAAGAATAAAGTTTACACCATTTAAACCCTCTACCCTAAAATATTGCCACCCCAAAAGTGCTATATATATAACGAGTATCCCCTCAGTAAGAGATAACGACCCACAGTATTTTTGTTATTTGTTTTTCGTAAAGAGATACACATTAAATTTGAAGAAAATCAACATCAATTATTATAATAATTGGTATAATATTTAATTCAAATTACCTGTTTTTTAGAAATTGTTATCAGCAGATTGACAAATCATTGTTGATTCTGTGATCTTACTTTTCGTTTCAGGCTTTGTTGACTAGATAAACAAACAATCAAACAACTAATTGTTGATCGTTAGAAGAGAAATAAATCAATAACTCAAAGCTTTGAATATCAATTAATAATGCGATCTAAATTTAAAGACGAACATCCTTTTGGTAAGTAGAAAGATCAGTGGCGAACTGTGATGATGCGCGCCTTAAACGATAACACTCATATACTAACACATAATATAGCTAAGCGTAAAGCAGAAGCAGGAAGAATTCTTAACAAATACGGCGATAGAATTCCCGTTATTTGCGAACGTACAGAGAAATCTGATATACCAGCAATTGACAAGAAAAAGTATCTTGTACCTGGTGATTTGACCGTAGGACAATTTGTTTATGTGATTCGTAGAAGAATTCACTTATCTGCAGAACAAGCAATTTTCATCTTTGTGAATGACGTTCTTCCTCCAACAGCGGCATTAATGAGCTCTATATATGACGAATTCAAGGATAAAGATGGATTCTTATATGTGACATATTCTGGAGAAAACACTTTTGGTGATAATTTTGAAGAGATTTTAGAATGAAATTAAAAGACACACGCCACGCTCACATATGGGGGATTATATGTAGTTTTTATCTTTTCTAAATTTTCGCGTCTGTTCTTTGTCTCCCCCTCAATTTCATTCATTTTATTTCCTTTATTTTTGTTTTCTTTTTACGCTCCTTAAGGTTGGTTGGTATCTTGCTTATCGCTCTGCTTGTGGGTTATTCTTCTCTGGCGTCTGGAACGCTGTACTTTCCATGATTCGTATACATGTATTATTTTATCAATACAACTTTTCTATATGTTAGATCAGGAATGCAGGCTTTATATTTTCAATCATCAACTTCATTCGATAACTTATATCAATATAACATATTATAACGCAAACACCTCATCTCTCAAAGATGAGCATCTATTGTTTTTTCTTCGTTGGAGCTCCTTTACCACGACGTTTCAATCCCTCGACTCTTTCTAACCTGTAAGCTTCCATTGGATCTGTAAGATCTAATCCAGGGAAGGCACGCTTGAGTTCTTTCTGTGTGAAGTCCGGTTTAAGTGGATAGTAGCTCTTCATTGAAGGCCCCAATAGTCTCTTCCGTAGAAGTTTTGTACCTCTTCTATTATTGTTTTCAACAACAGTAAAATCGAATATCTTACTTGCCCTTAATTTAAGGTCTTTAAGCGCTTGCTTTGGTATCATTCTTGTTGAATATTGGCGATAGGTAAAGAACGGAGAAGTCAAGAGAAAAATCTGATATATTTATTGCACCACCCTAAACCCTATTTTAGAATCGCCCATGTCAGCGATCAACAAAGTATGCTTTTAACCAAGTTATTTATGGAATAATCCTTTTATATTACCTAATACAAGACAAAAAAAACATCGTAAAGTTAGACAAAAAAAGCAGTAAGTAAGACAATGAAGTCATACTGAAGCTTAGAGCTTAGCACCAACCAATTCAGCGTACTTCTCAGTAGAGAAAGACTTGGGGCGTTCAATAGGAAGACCTACAGCACGGTCAAGGATAAGCTGAGGAAGGACACCAAGAGCACGGGAAACACCGAAAAGGACAGTATAGAAAGATTGTTCAGTGAGTCCGTAGTATTGAAGAAGAACACCAGAGTGTGAATCTACATTGGGCCATGGGTTCTTGGTCTTTCCGTGTTTAGTAAGTACCTTAGGAGCGATCTCGTAGACTTGAGCTACCAATTTGAAAAGATCGTAATCAGGAAGATGCTTAAGAGCAAATTCACGTTGAGCAGTGTAACGAGGATCAGTCTTACGGAGAACAGCATGGCCGTAACCAGGAACGACACGTCCAGAGTTCAAAGTGTCCCAGAGGTAAGTCTCAAGTTGCTCATTTGAGGGGGCAACACCGATATCGTTCTTAAGCTTGAAAATCCACTCAAGTACCTCTTGGTTGGCTCTACCATGAAGAGGACCAGCAAGACCGTTAAGACCTGCAGCGAATGACAAGTAAGGAGAGGACAAAGCAGAACCGACCAAATGTGTGGTGTGAGCAGAAACATTTCCACCTTCGTGATCAGAGTGGATGGTCAAGTAAAGACGCATAAGTTCAACGAATTCCTTGTTGTCAGCAAATCCGAGTTTGTTTGCAAGGTTATAAGACCAGTCCTTGCTGGAGTCAGTAGGTGCAACCTTTCCATCTTTGAAGATGTTGCGGTAAATGCGAGCAGCAATGTTAGGAAGACGGGCAATCAAGTCCAAACTGTCCTCAAAGGTGTAGTTCCAGTATTCTTTCTTGTTAACACCTCTTTCGTAAGCCTTAGCAAAGGAAGACTCAGATTCGAGGGCATTAATGGCAATTGAGAATTGTGCCATAGGATGAAGGTGAGAAGGAGAGCGGTCAATCAAATCCTTAACATGGGTAGGTAATTCTGAACGGGCAGCAAGTTCCTTAGAAAGTTCATGTACTTGACTGTCAGAAGGAACTTCACCAGTAAGCAAAAGCCAGAAAAGACCTTCAGGAAGGGGTTCCTCAGAACCAGCTTCGGGTCCCTTGGGCAAAGACTTTTGGATGTCAGGAATAGTTTGACCACGGAATCTAATACCTTCCTCAGCATCAAGAACTGAACCTTCCCAAACAAGACCTTTGATACCTCTCATACCACCATAGGCTTGAGCAAGAGTAACTTCACCAAGGGACTTATCACCATAGTCGGAACGAAGCTTTTTAACCTTCTCGGCCATACCGGGATACAATTCAGTGAATCTCTCTTTCAAAGTCTGTTAAAGAACAAAAAAATAGGTGTTAGTAAATATGCTGGCACAAAATTTCTTCGGCGACCGCGGCAAGCGGACAGCTTCGAGGCATTGGAAAAAGGAAAATACTTACAGGTTCCTTAGCAGAGGAGTATGCCATAGCAAGACGAGGAGTCTTTGTGCGAACAGCACGGTTAAGAACTCTAGTGCAACTCATTGTTTATGTTGGTTTCTTTTCGAGTTAAATAAGAAGGGTGTTTCTTTTACTTTCGATAGCAAGTTGTCAATGAAAAAAACAACTACACGAAAATAAACGCAAGAGATATCGATATCTTTTCCTTTTTATATATGAAGTGTGATTGAAAGAAAGCTAGCAAAAACACGAACAAAGAAGTTTTAAAAAAGAATTTCTTATTGCGAGAATTGAAACAATAGAATAAAGGGGATTTATAATATTATTTATATTATTTATCGTTCTTCGAAAGTTAAGTAAGGAAAAGAAATAAGCTTTTTTTTTGCGTTCGACGGAAGAATCTGGGGAAGTCTTTCAAACTTTAAAACATGGAAAATGGTTTAATTTTCATCTTACCCGGATTATTATTACTTCTTTTTTCTCAAAATTTCAGGACGACCGGAACAATAATAGCTGTTTTTAAACATCAATTGTATACCGAATTTACATTATTTTTCATTGATTGTTTTATTATCTGCAAAAGCAGATCAATTAGATGAGCACAAGGGCATTTTAAACGTAGAATAATGATGAAATTAGGCCATTTATTGATCGCAATAATGTGCGGAATCTAGCAGAACAGTAATGTTCCATAGTAACCCGTAGCCGCGAGTATAAGAGGACACGCCAGTGTACTCTTATCAACAGACAACTTTTATATATATTTTCAAT